>WNWK01009417.1:0-76879 GCA_009830355.1 Cherax destructor | reverse complement strand
AAAAAAAAGAAACAGGACGCCCTTTAAAAGACGTTAAAAAGTTTTTGAAAAGTCTGGCACAAAGGATAACCAAACTCTGCACTAACCCCGCCTCTCATATTAAAAACCCTCCCCCTTTTGCGGCGCACTATGAGATAAAATTTCCCAACCTCTCTGCTCTTCACACTAAGTGCGGGGTCCCCAGGGATCTGCCCTCTCCCTCCCCTCTTTTTTAACACTAACGACATTCCAACCCCTGTATCCACCCATCACACTATTTGGGACGACATTACACCTACCCTCAAATATAGTCCTCACAAAAACACAAATATGACAGGATTGTAAGACAAATTGAAAATCAAAACCCAATGCAGCTAAATCAGCATTACATATTAAAATAGAATGGGGAAATGATCCTTTTGTCGGCTCAAAACATGACACCTCCCTCACCCCCACCCCCCAAATCTGTCACAGCCCTTGTTAATTTTTCTTTTACACAGACACATTCCCAAACCCCAAACTGTAAGGCCCTTCGGGCCTCTCGCTCCTCCCCCCCAACCCAAAAACTCCCCTACAAATCCCAAAATTCCCCATCCTCTCCTCCCCCCTCTCTTGCAGCCAAAAAACACAAACGGGGTGCCCAGAAAAACTGTGGGGGGTGTGATGCCCAGGTGGGGGGGCCCCCCGCGGGTTCCCATCCCATTTAAACACCCCTGAATCTGTCTGGAAGCGCTCAGTGACAGACAAATGACAAACTTGAAACCGACAACTCTGGATTTCTCCCGGAAGCATCCCCAGCCCCAAAAAACCAAAAAACCCTTTTCTATTTTGTAGCCCTGCTCCTAACCCTATTTAAAATAACCTTTGGTTCTTTGGGGTCCCGGGCTTTCCCCCCTTTTTCCCGGCTGCGGGGGTTAAGCCCCGGTCAACTCCTCCTTGCACCCAATTCCCTCCTCCCCACCCCTGGAGTCTCACCAACAGGAGAACCTGCTATTCCTGTTCTCAAGTCTGTCCCACGATCGCCTTCGCTGCTGGGTTAAGCCCTGACTCTATTTATACGACTAAGAAGACTCCTCTCCAGCGCTATTCTTCGTCTGTCCCGTCTTCCCCGCTCATCCCATTGGGATCTTAACTGCACTTGTTACTTACTTACTCCTGTGTGTTTGTGTGACTTTGTAAATGGTCCAAGTAGGACCGAAACGTCGTCGTAAGCTCCTCTCTTTTTTTATATGTGCGGGTGTGTGTGTATTGTTCCAGTCACGGTATTGTGCCTTTTTTTGTTATTCCTCTCCTAAGTGTGGGCTATAGGTAAATAATACATTAGTTAGTCATTAAAGAGTTTCCGTTTTTTGTGACGTTACTTTGTGCCGGAATGGGAATCTTTTTAGGGGAATCTCAAGTATTTTCTCGGAATTATTATGCATCCATAATAATTCCATCAACCGATAGGATTCCAATTTTGAACGCTGTCTATGGTTACAAGGACTAGATTCTAGGTGTCTTGTGGCTTGGTAGGCAACTCTCTGGCTTCACACATTGTTTGTAGTTCAGTCCCCTGCTGGATGGAAACGTTGGGCATGTTACCTTACACCTGCTGTGCCTGTTCACCTAGCAGTAAGTAGGTACCTGGGTGTTAGTTACCTTACACCTGCTGTCCTTGTTCACCTAGCACTAAGTAGGTACCTGGGTGTTAGCCGGCTGATGTGGGTCGAATCCTGGGGACAAAATTAACCTAAGTTATCCGAAATGCTCTGTATAACCAGGGGCTTTCTATATAGTACGTCACTGATGTCAGCTATGGTCTGTACAAGTTGTATCATGTACTTGTAGAAATAAAGGTTATTATTATTATTATTATTATTATTATTATTATACACAGAGATGTGTATCTCAGTGGAAAGAGTAACAGTATGAGAGTCAGGGAAGGAGAGTGCACCAACTAGTACTGGACACAGTGCACACAACGAGTTACAAAACCTATTTGCATTCTTCTTTGTATTCACCTATTTGTGGTTGCAGGGGTTGAGTCTCAGCTCCTGGACCCGCCTCTCCACTGGCCGCTACTGGTTTAATTCCTGGCTGCCGGAACCTTTTAATACCTGTTCTTAAAGCTATGTATGGATCCTGCCTCTATTACGCCACTGTCTAGGTCATTCTACTTCCTGACCACTCTAAAGCTAAAGAAGTATTTCCTAACATCCCTGTGACTTATTTGAATGAGTTAAATACCTCAAAGTCAATGGGACCAAACAAGATAAGAACACAAGAATGGAGGAACACTGCAATAGGCTTACTGGACTATGCTAGGCAGATGAATTAGACAAGTGTTGCACAAGTGTCTAATTTATCCACTTGTCGGTTCTCTGAAGCATTGATCTACATGCACGGCAGGTCTAACTCACACCCACCCACTCTCATGTACCCACACAATCTACCCAGCTTCTCACCATAGGTTCAGAGAGGGCACAGAGAACCTGTGCGAACCACTAGCAGAAATCTTCAATAAGTCAACTAAAACAGGGATTATAAGGACCACAGCTAGACTAACCATTGCTGAGTAGAATTGTAATAATGTTGGTAGAATTTCCGACAATATACCTGGAGTTTACCTGGAGAGGGTTTCGGGGGTCAACGCCCCCGCGGCCCAGTCTGAGACCAGGCCTCATGGTGGATCAGGGTCTGATCAACCAGGCTGTTACTGCTGACTGCAAGTAGAATTACACCAATTTTGGTGGATAACAATTGTTTTAGATGGTAATATGTGTAAATTACCTATAATAACACAAAGTAGTCAAAGTGACATTATTATTATTATTATTATTATTATTATTATTATTATTATTATTATTATTATTATGGGGAAGGGCTAAACCTGTAAGGGTCATAGGACATCTGGGATGGAAAACAATGATATGTGATCCTTGGAAGGGTAGAAGAGCTCCATATCAGTGGATCAAGAGCCCCTCACCGGCACCCGGTGGTCCGGTGGTCTGGTGGGGTGGTCCGGTGGTCTGGTGGCTAGAGCTCTCGCTTCACACACGGAGGGCCCGGGTTCGATTCCCGGCGGGTGGAAACATTTCGACGTGTTTCCTTACACCTGTTGTCATGTTCACCTAGCAGCAAATAGGTACCTGGGTGTTAGTCGACTGGTGTGGGTCGCAGCCTGGGGGACAAGATTAGGACCCCAATGGAAATAAGACAGACAGTCCTCGATGACGCACTGACTTTCTTGGGTTATCCTGGATGGCTAACCCTCCGGGTTAAAAATCCGAAGAAATCTTATCTTATCTTATCTTACCCAGGAACTTCCTTGAATGCCTTGGTAGCTTGTGAAGGAGAGGTAATCATCTTGATCCGAGGAAAGAGAGGGGTAGCTCCAGTCCCTCAGATCAAGAGCCCTTCAATAGCATCAATTACTTTCTTAAAAAATATATTAATAGAAATAGGTTAAACCATTGACTCCATGTTCCTTATATATGTTCACAATGTACTTAATCTTATAGATACTTTTGCAAATTATTATTACAATGACTACTGGTAATACAAAAATGGGTAAATTATAATGAAAATTGCCATTTTCGCCATAAATAGCTAATAGAAATTTTGAAAATAAGGAAATTTAACATTTTTATTTAATAGATTTAGTAGAATACTGGATGATAATCATACATAACTAAAGATATATATATTAATACACAAAATTAGCGTAAAATAGGGTAAATTAGCGTAAGATAGTGAAACATGAGAGTAAAATGTTGGTATCAAGTCGAGGTTTTGTTGAGTTGTTGTTGTCACTGGTGGTTGTGAAGCCGCTGTGACTTATTTATTATTTTACCATGACTGTGGAGGCTATGGAGGTGTCGAACACGGATAAGGACAAAGAGAATGAAGGGGAGAAGAAAGATCCAGACACATTGACCTTAGAAGGTATTTCCCCGGGGGGGGGGATTTTTTTTATAGGCTCTGATCCTTACGGTTTTAACGCTTTCTCGTTGCTTTCTACAAGGGTGAAGGGCTCTTGATCCAAGGAATTGGAGCAATCCCACATCTTCCCCTTAGCTCCTTGGATCAAACCAGGGGGATTTTTTTTTTACCTCTGACCCATACGATTTTAACGCTTCCTCGTTGCTCTCTACAAGAGCGAAGGGCTTTTGGTCCAAGGCATTTGAGCTGTTCTCCCCCCTCCGTGGATAAAACCCGGGTTACGTCTTATTCCCCCTCAGGTTCTGTGACTTGATTTACGTTGATAAAAGTCACTGATGAGCGAAACATCGCAGCTGTTCATCAGTGTTTTGTTTGTTAAGAACATAAGAAAGAAGGGACACTGCAGCAGGCCTACTGGCCCATGCGAGGCAGGTCCAAGTCTCCCACCGGCTTTAGCCAATGCCCCGACCCAGCCAGGCCAGGTTACATTCACTTAAGGAAGGAGCACGGCATCTGACCTAGTAGCACAAACTAGTCAGGTCCAACTCACACCCACCCGCACCCACTCGTATATTTATCTAGCCTATTTTTAAAACTACACAACGTTTTAGCCTCTATAACTGTACTCGAGAGTTTGTTCCACTCATCGACAACTCTATTACCAAACCAATGCTTTCCTATATCCTTCCTGAATCTGAATTTATCCAACTTAAAGCCATTGCTGCGAGTCCTGTCAATACTAGATATTTTTAGCACGCTATTTACATCCCCTCTATTTATTCCTGTTTTCCATTTATACACCTCAATCATATCCCCCCTAATTCCACGCCTTTCTAGAGAGTGCAGATTCAGGGCCTCAGTCTATCTCTCATAGGGAAGATTTCTGATACATGGGATCAACTTTGTCATCCTCCTTTGTATGTTTTCCAGAGCATTTTTATCCATTCTGTAATACAGTGACCAAAACTGTGCAGCATAATCTAAATGAGGCCTAACCAAGGATATATAGAGTTGAAGAACAACCTGAGGACTTATATTATTTATGCTTCTTGATATGAAGCCAAGGATTCTGTTAGCTTTATTGCGACCACTTATGCACTGTTCTCTTGGTTTTAGATTACTGCTAACCAGAACTCCCAAATCATTTTCGCAATCGGTAATATTAAGATCTACATTATTTAGTTTATATGTGGCTTGTCTTATAACTTCACATTGTTCATACTATTAATTTATTATTAGTAGTAGTAGTAATAAATAGTAGTATATTCATTTTTCTTATTATATAGCAGTGCTGTATGACCCTTATGGGTTTAGCGCTTACTTATTATCATGTCTGAGGTCAATGTGTGGTGTGAATATAATGCAGAGAATTCGGAGTTTGGAAATTAGGAGGAGGTGCGGGAATTATCCAGAGAGCTGAGGAGGGGTTGTTAAGGTGGTTCGGACATGTAGAGAGAATGGAACGAGACAGAATGACTTTGAGAGTGTATAAATCTGTAGTGGAGGGAAGGCGGGGTAGGGGTCGGCCTAGGAAAGGTTGGAGGGAGGGGGTAAAGGAGGTTTTGTGTGCGAGGGGCTTGGACTTCTAGCAAGCATATGTGAGCGTATTTGATAGGAGTGAATGGAGACAAATGGTTTTTAATACTTGACGTGCTGTTGGAGTGTGAGCAAAGTAACATTTATGAAGGGATTCAGGGAAACCGGCAGGCCGGACTTGAGTCCTGGAGATGGGAAATACAGTGTCTACACTCTGAAGGAGGGGTGTTAATGTTGCAGTTTTATAACTGTAGTGTAAAGCACCCCTCTGGCAAGACAGTGATGGAGTGAACGATGATGAAAGTTTTTCTTTTTCGGGCCACCCTGCCTTGGTGGGAATCGGCCGATGTGTTAATAAAAAAAAAAATAATAATAATATACTTATAATAGTGTTATTATTTTATTGTTAAATATTAAACAAGGTATTGACAATGAGGTTCATTATTCGTACAATTGGGTGAAACGTTAATAAAAGATTTAATAATACATCACTTGGTGTGTCCAACGTGTCGGTGTTTTATAATATTTCTTTCCATCTACAGTGGACCCTCGCTATTCGAACACTCCAAAACTCACCCTCATTCCAGAATGCTGTTCAAGTGCTGTTACCAAATGAATTTATTCCCATAAGGAATGAAGCAAATTAGATTAGTCCATTTCAGACCCCCAAAAATACACTTATAAAAGCACTTACAATAATAAACTTACATAAAAGGGTGAGTTTTGGAGTGTTCGAATAGCGAGGGTCCACTGTACATTATAACGACCGACTGTTCATTCAAGTGAAAATCTCGTTTAGTTAATATTTATGTAACTTCTGTTTCAACTAATTTTTTCTTTATTTTAGTAAGTTTTTGGGACAGATATAGTACATAAATAGAGTTACACACATTATCATACATGTTAACATAACCCAAAAATATCAGTGACTTATTTCCATATATAGTAGAACCCCCATGTCCATTGATTTGTTATCCATGGTTTACAGTATTTTACAGTATTTTTTTTTTTTTTTTTTTTTTACAGTACAGCCTCTCCTCACTTAGTGACGTACTCATTTACCGACGCTTCAGACTTACGACGGGCTCTCTGACCAGTATTCATACCTAAATAATGTATATTAGAGCTGATTTCCTCTATTCTGTTTATTTCAATATACAGTACACTACTGTATAAACATTTAAAAATATACCAGAAATGTTATAAATGGTGCAAAGGTGACATTAAAACAATATCAAAGATGGTTGACACAAACCCACTACACCATTATAGTATGCTCCTCACTTAGCGACGAATTCGTTTAACGACGTTGTCTCAGGAATGGAACTCCGTCGTTAAGTGAGGAGAGGCTGTATTTTACAGTGTGTATTTTTGGGCCACAGTGGCCCAAAAATACTTACTAATTTTGCATAATAATGGCCCCAAAGTTCAAAAGTAGAGAAGCTGGAAGTTCTTCGAACCCTAAGAGAACCCATGAAGTGCTTCCCATCAGTGAAGAAGTGATAATTCTCCACTTATTGTGCATAATTTATCGATTTAAACTTTATAATAGGTATGTATAGCACTTACATATAGGGTTTGCTACTATCCAGGGTTCCGATATCCAGGGCAGGTCCTCGGAACATATCCCCAGTGGATACGGGATACTACTGTAATTCTTTTTCGTATACTGTGGACCCCCAGCTAACGAAAAAAATTCATTCCAGAAGCCTGCTCAAGAGCCATTACCGAACGAATTTACTTCCTTAAGAAATAATGTCACGTAGGTTAGTCTATTTCAGACCCCCAAAAATACACTTCCACAAGCACTTACAATATTATACTTACATAATTGTACGATTTCCGGGGTGTTCGTTAGCCGGGGGTCCACTGTATTTCATGTACACTCGGGTACCATATGTTCTGATTTTATTAAAATACTTACTTTTGGGGTTATCCTAGGTAATCTAAACATGTTACTATGTATGATAATTTGTGTAACTATTTGTGTACCTGTACCTAAATAAACTTGCTGCCAAATTTAAGGTATTGCAAGGACTCAAATGGAAATAAGTCACATGATTTGACTTTTTTAGGGGGAGGTTATCTTAGGTATGTTAAATGTATGTTGCTGTGTAAGAATTGTACGTATTCATCTAGAATTGTGCAAAGCTATACCTAAATGAAATTACTACAAACAGTATACAGTGGACCCCCGAGTAACAAGCATAATTAATTCCAGAAGCCTGCTCAAGTGCCATTACCGAATGAATTTTCTCCCTTAAGGAATAATGTCAAGTAGGTTAGTCCATTTCAGACCCCCAAAAATACACTTACAAAAGCACTTACAATATTATACTTACATAGTTGTACGATTTCCGAGGTGCTCGTTACTCGGGGGTCCACTGTATATGATTATTGTATATGCACCAAGATGTGCTTTTTTTTTTTTCATAGTAAAATATCACAACTGCCCTCACTGTTCTAGCCTTCAAGTGTTTTATATGTTTTCAGACCTGAAAGAGCAAATCCGTTTAGTGGAGCGCAGTATTGTCAGCAAAGAACCTCGTTTTGTCCTGCGTGTTCTTCGTGCATTACCTGCCACAAGAAGGAAATTGACGCCTAATGTTCTGCGACGCTTGGTTGCTGTTTATTATGGTCGTCCAGAAAGCAAACAGGAACGTGAAACTATCTTGCAGTTTATTGAGGAACCCATGGACTTGGATTCTCCTCCACAAGGCATGTGGTATTATTCTATATCATTATATCATTGTTTCCCTCATGGATATGTAAAATATAATGCAGTTACGTGTATCAGTGTTATGCATGGGGAAAATGTTGAAACCAGTAAAACACTCTGTTGTGACTTATTTTTCCTATATGTCCATTTATTTTTAGTTCATTTATTTTATTTTTTTGTATTCTATGTATTTGTATAGTATATCTTGAAGTTTTTGTACATCATTTTTTTAAACAACTTTTGTTCTTGTTAGTAACTTATAACATTGCTTGTCAGTTTTTTTAATGTTTTATATTATTGTGATCATTTTTTCTGTTATTTATAGTTTTACAACTATTTCTATTCCTAGACATACTCATACACCTCTCACTTATCTCAGTTTAAACCCTGATAACTTCTGTCAGTGGCCCCTCAACTAACCAGGTAGTGCTATGATCTTTGCCACAGAAAGATGCACCCCATTCCTAACCTTCATGTTATATTTGCCCTAAAAAAGAAAAATCACAATTTTGACTGTTATAAATTTATTTTATAACCCCTTCTCCTGTATATATTACTAAATGTAAAAGGAGAAACTTTCGTTTTTTCTTTTGGGCCATCCTGCCTCGGTGGGAAACGGCCGACGTGTTGACAGAAAGAAGAAATTTATTTTATGGGGGTATTTGAGTGGTCAGTAATTTATAGTAGTTGTCCTAGACATCCATTCAGTCCCTACTCTTCTCGATACAGCGCTAAATATGACTGGAGATCCTACCTGCTCTAATTAAATCTGTATCTGTATTGTACTTTGCAGGCAGCACCTCATGTATGTTGAAAAATGGTATAAAATACTGACACTATAAAGCCATAGGTGCAGTATAATTTTCTTTTATTATTAACACATTGGCCGTTTCCCACCAAGGTAGGATGGCTCAAAAAAGAAAAACTAACCATCATTCACTCCATCACTGTCTTGCCAGAGGTGCGCTTACACTACAGTTATAAAACTGCAACATTAACTCCCCTCCTTCAGAGTGCAGGCACTTTATTTTCCATTTCCAGGACTCAAGTCCGGCCTGCCAGTTTTTCTGAATCCCTTCATAAATATTAGCCTGCTCACACTCCAACAACACGTCGAGTCCTAAAAACCATTTGTCTCCATTTGCTCCTATCTAACATGATCACGCATGCTTGCTGGAAGTCCAAGCCCCTCGGACACAAAACTTCCTTTACCCTCTACCTCCAACCTTTCCTAGGCTGACCTCTACCCTGCCTTCCCTCCACTACAGATATAAACACTCTAAGTCATTCTATTTCATTCCATCCTCTCTACGTGTCTGAACCACCTCAACAACCCTCTCCTCAGCCCTCTGGGTAATAGTTTTGGCAATCCTGCACCTCCTAATTTCCAAACTACAAATTCTCTGCATTATATTCACACCACACATTGCCCTCAGACACATCTCCACTGCCTCCAGTCTTCTTGTTGCAACATTCACTACCCATGCTTCGCACCCATATAAGAGCGTTGGTATAACTATACTCTCATACATTCCCCTCTTTGCTTCCACGGATAAGGTCCTTTGTCTCCATAGACTCCTCAGTACACCACTCACCTTTATTGACAACATTTCACCCACACAGTGGGTTAATGAAGCCCAGTCTGTGGGTGAAACATTGTCAATTAAGGATTGCATTATACTGTTGCATGTGTATTTATCAGAAAAAAAATTGAAACCCTTCAGAGTTATGCCACAATATCAAGACAAATTCTCCATGGGGAAGTGGAATAGAATTCTTCCTCCGTAAGCCATGCGTGTCGTAAGAGGCGACTAAAATGCCGGGAGCAAGGGGCTAGTAACCCCTTCTCCTGTATATATTACTAAATGTAAAAGGAGAAACTTTCGTTTTTCCTTTTGGGCCACCCTGCCTCGGTGGGAAATGGCCGACGTGTTGAAAGAAGAAGATCAAGACAAATGCAGTACAGGGTCTAATAATTGTTGTTGCATGCCCTCCAGGCACTGTATGATTCATACAGATTTAGTACTTGCTTAATAATAATAATATAATATTGCAGGTCCTGTGGTACGTCAGCGTGGTCAGCTGGTGCTGGAGGTGGATGTTTACATTCATCTTCTTGTACTTCTCAGACTCCTTGATGTTAATAACAATGAAGATGCCATTAAATGTTCTGGTATGTAAATGTGATACTAAAAGGATGACAAGGCTTTCTGTATCGTTCTACTCAAGCTAAGAAAAGTTTAGTCTCCAGATCACTTTTTTCCCCTTCATGGGTAAATTGTAATTATTTTCACATGTTCAGGTGTTTAGTAGGAGAAATGGTGTTCTTAGATTACAAATAAAAAAGTTGAGAGTGAAATAATGAAGGTTGAAAGATGATGGAACAAATAATGAGTAAAGTAATTGTAGGTGTCCTTTTGAAATGAGCATAATCAGACAAAGATAGAAATAATGCTTCCGTGGAAATGAAGTTGTAACAAGTTGAGTTTTGAAATAGGTTTGAGGGTAAAACAAGGTTAGGTAATCACATTGTTTTTATTGCACGAGAGGTATGGTGGGACTAGGCTGTGTGTCTTGGTGTACAGGTATATACCTGAGAGTTTACTTTGTAGATTAAGGTATTCTTGACAGATAGTATCAAGTTGAATCAAAGACTAGTGCTAATAACCTCTAGTAGTCATAACAGAAGTCCTCAGGTTGTTCTTCAACTCTATATATCTTTGGTTACGCCTCATTTAAATTATGCTGCACAGTTCTGGTCACCGTATTACAGAATGGATATAAATGCATTGGGAAACGTACAAAGGAGAATGACAAAGTTGATCCCATGTACAGTATCAGAAATCTTCCCAATAAGGATAGACTGAGGGCCCTGAATCTGCACTCTCTAGAAAGGCATAGAATTAGGGGGGCTATAATTGAGGTGTATAAATGGAAAACAGGAATTAATAAAGGGGATGTAAATCATCATCATATTTCAACAAATCGGCCGCTTCCCACCAAGGAGGGGTGGCCAAAAGAGAAGAACAAAAGTTTCTCTTTTAAACTTTAGTAATGTATACAGGAAAAGGGTTACTAGCCCTTTGCTCTCGGCATTTTAGTCGACTCTTACGGCTTACGGAGGAAGAATTCTGTTCCACTTCCCCATGAAGATAAGAGGAAATAAGAGCAAGAACTAGTAAGAAAATAGAAGAAAACCCAGAGAGGTGTGTATATATATGCTTGTACATGAATGTGTAGTGTGACCTAAGTGTAAGTAGAAGTAACAAGACATATACCTGAAATCTTGCATGTTTATGAGACAGAAAAAAGACACCAGCAATCCTACCATCATGTAACACAATTACAGGCTTTCATTTTACACTCACTTGGCAGGAAGGTAGTACCTCCCTGGGCGGTTGCTGTCTACCAACCTACTACCCAGGGGATGTAAATAGCTTGCTAAAAATATCAAGCCTAGACAGGACTCGCAGCAATGGATTTAAGTTGGAAAAATTCAGATTCAGGAAGGATATAGGTAAGCACTGGTTTGGTAATAGATGTGGATGAGTGGAACAAACTCCCGAGACACCGTGGTCGCACTTGTCGAAGGTTTTCGCAAAGTGTGTATACTACATCTGCATTTTGTTTATCCTCTATAGCATCCAGGACTTTGTCATAGTGGTCCAGTAGCTAGGACAGGCAGGAGCGACCTGCTCTAAACCCGTGTTGCCCTGGGTTGTGAGTACCGTCATAGAAGCCAAAACATTGTGTAGTTTTAAAAATAGGTTAAATAAATACATGAGTGGGTGTGAGTTGGACCTGACCAGCTTGTGCTACTAGGTCAGTTGTCGTGCTCCTTCCTTAGTGAATGGGACCTGACCTGACTACCTTAAGCCATTGGCATAAGCCGGTGGGTAAATTGGACCTGCCTCCCAATGGGCCAGTAGGCCTACTGCGGTGTTCCTTCTTTCTTATGTTCTTATAACAAAGCACTTAAGGCAGATAGAAGAGAGGTACTGTATTTTTTATTTTTTCAACACACTGGCCATCTCCCACCAAGGAAGGGTGACCCAAAAAAGAAAGAAACACTTTCACCATCATTCATACATAATCACTGTCTTTGCAAAGGTGCCCAGATAAGACAGTTTACTGTATTGTGTGGTCAAAAAATTGTATAAACTAGTGGTGGTGAATGTGATTCCTTTGGGTCGCCCTACATTGATGGGAAGTAGTCGGTGTGTTACAAAAAAATATATAGATTGCAAAAGAGAAATGCATTTTCTTGATGCATTCATTCATCATCTCTTCACAACTGAAGGGTGCTTCAGTGGATGTGCTATGATGCTGCTGAAGGACTCTTAATCCAAGGAATTAGAGCTACCCTTCCCTTCTTTGGACTGAACCTGATTTCCCTCTATTCTTCAGACACTGTGTGAGCCCTAGGGGCTCTATTCTTCAGACACTGTGTGAGCCCTAAGGGTTTAATGCTCCATGACTAATAATTATTCATAACTAGCCCATAAATTAGAAGTCAGTCTTTAAACAGTGTTTGGATTCATCCTGGAACATTGTCACAACTGAAAAAGAAAAAACATCTAAAGAAACATCTCAAATATGTGGGTTTTGAGTTGTTCAAGTCAACTGTATTTTGATTTATTCTTCACATAATTTGTTTTTTTGTTGGCATTTCACTTGTGTAAACATTAGTGTTTGTGCATGTAGTATAGAGCATTGATCCTCTGGTACCCTCAGGATAAGGAGTGCTCTCGATTTTCAATGATGCTGAATGATATATCATTTTTATTTTTTTGAACATCCCCCTTTTTTTCATTATCTGTTTAAGTATTGGAGTGAACAAAACCTCTGGATAATGCTGGATACTTCATACCTGATAGCTGGATAATTCATCTATATTCAATGCTCGAGCATTTCAATCATATTTAATAAATGATTGCATTTGAGTGGTGATAGCAAAAGTAAGTTTGGCAAGATTAAAAATAAATCTTAGATGTTAAAACTTCATCAAATTTTGAGACTGAATTTGTAGTCATCACAGGAATCTTTTATGTTTTTTTAATGCCACCATACAGATGCCATTTTAACATAACCAATTTCTTAATAGAAAATCTTTAGTTTGTATTGAATGATACTGTATATAGAATTCTATGTAACTTTCAATAATAATCTATAGTATTATTTAATATGTACTTCTTATCATTAGTTGTTTTTTTTGTTGCCTTTCCTTTATATATGAAATGCACAAAATAATTTTGGTGTGAATCGAAGTATATAAAATTTGTTTACTGATCTTTTACTCCCATGTATTATAGATTTGCTGATGACAAAAGTGACTTCAGTAAACCGCCGCACTCTTGACCTCTTGGCTGCTCGCTGTTACTTTTACCATTCACAAGTCTACGAAGTCAACAAAAGACTGGATGAAATTAGAGGGTACATAATTATTATTAGTAGTATTATTAGCATTAGTATTATCATTACAAGAATGTAAGTATATTTTCTGAGAAGAAATTTGTGTTACAAAGGTTGGTTAATATTGGTTAAGTCTTACATGGAAAAGCCCATAGTTACCAGTACGTAAAGCATTTCTGACAGTAAAATTAGAGCTTAAAATTACTTTGCATTGAATTGTAAGATTTTTTGAATGCAAAGAAAACATACGTCGGTTATCTGAAGATAAGCTTACCCATGTGCTCCCTCCCAATTTAATATCCAAGCCTTCATTGCTTTAGAATTTTTATTACTCTCATTACTTTGCTCTTTTCTGTGTTCACTTTTACTTTTATTCTTTTACAAACCCTCCCAAATTTACCCAGTGACTATTATTATTATTATTATCATTATCATCATCATCATCATCATTATCATTACCACCATGTTTTACCTCAAGATGACCTAAAGAAAACACATTCACCATCATTCAATCTTTCCAGATGTGTGCTGACATCACAATTCAGATTACTCTCCAACAGCAATAGTCCCACCTTTCAGTGTTAGCACCATTCTTCCCACCTCCAGGACTCAATTCTGGCTAACCAGTTTCCCTGAATCCCTTCATAAAAGTTACCTTTCACTCACTCCAGCACCATGTTCATTAAAAAAACACTTGTCTGGGGTCATTCAGTGCAAGGAATGAGTTAGAGTTGATCCTCTTTCAGGGAATTGAACTTTTCTTTCCATGACAAAAGTCATGAGAAATGTTGACACATTACTGTACCAGAATTTGATCTCTTCACTCTGCCTTAGTGGGAGACAACCAACGTGTTGATTTTTTTTTTATTTTTTTTTTACGAAAGGTCTGCCCTTCATGGGAGAATGCCTTGATACTGGTGAGGGGGGTCTTGATCCAAGGAATTTGAGCTACACTCCTTTTGAGTTACACGTGATTGTAACATTCCCCAAGTGCTACATGACCTTCAGGTTTAGCACTTGTGAAAAGTGAGATGGAAGGAATGTTTTTTATGACAACAGGGAGGTACAACATCGTTTAGGAGTGAAGAAGAGCAGGATGTGAGTGTGGGGGAGGTGCATGAGGCATTACGTAGAATGAAAGGGGGTAAAGCAGCTGGAATTGACGGAATCATGACAGAAATGTTAAAAGCAAGGGGGGATATAGTGCTGGAGTGGTTGGTATTTTTGTTTAATAAATGTATGAAAGAGGGGAAGGTACCTAGGGATTGGCAGAGAGCATGTATAGTTCCGTTATATAAAGGGAAGGGGGATAAAAGAGAGTGTAAAAATTATAGGGGAATAAGTTTACTGAGTATACCAGGTAAAGTGTATGGCAGGGTTATTATTGAAAGAATTAGAGGTAAGACAGAGAGTAGGATTGCAGATGAGCAAGGAGGCTTTAGAGTGGGTAGGGGATGTGTAGATCAAGTGTTTACAGTGAAGCATATATGTGAACAGTATTTAGATAAAGGTAGAGAAGTTTTTATTGCATTTATGGATTTAGAAAAGGCATATGATAGAGTGGATAGGGGAGCAATGTGGCAAATGTTGCAAGTGTATGGAATAGGTAGTAAGTTACTGAAGGCTGTAAACAGTTTTTATGAGGATAGTGAGGCTCAGGTTAGGGTGTGTAGGAGAGGGAGATTACTTCCGGTAAAAGTAGGTCTTAGACAGGGATGTGTAAGTCACCATGGTTGTTTAATACATTTATAGATGGGGTTGTAAAAGAAGTAAATGCTAGGGTGTTGGGGAGAGGGTGGGATTAAATTATGGAGAATTAAATGCAAAATGGGAGTTGACACAGTTACTTTTTGCTGATGATACTGTGCTTATGGGAGATTCTAAAGAAAAGTTGCAAAGGTTAGTGGACGAGTTTGGGAGAGTGTGTAAAGGTAGAAAGTTAAAAGTGAACATAGACAAGAGTAAGGTGATGAGGGTATCAAACGATTTAAATAAAGAAAAATTGGATATCACATTGGAGAGAGGGATTATGGAAGAAGTAAATGCTTTCAGATATTTGGGAGTTGACGTGTCAGCGGATGGGTTTATGAAGGATGAGGTTAACCATAGAATTGATGAAGGAAAAAAGGTGAGTGGTGCATTGAGGTATCTGTGGAGACAAAAACGTTATCCATGGAGGCAAAGAAGGGAATGTACGAAAGTATAGTGGTACCAACACTCTTATATGGGTGTGAAGCATGGGTTGCAAATGCTGCAGTGAGGAGGAGGCTGGAGGCAGTGGAGATGTCCTGTCTAAGGGCAATGTGTGGTGTAAATATTATGCAGAAAATTCGAATGTGGAAATTAGGAGAAGGTGTGGAGTTACTAAAAGTATTTGTCAGAGGGCTGAAGAGGGGTTGTTGAGGTGGTTTGGTCATTTAGAGAGAATGGATCAAAGTAGAATGATTTGGAGCGTATAAATCTGTAGGGAAGGAAGGCGGGGTATGGGTCGTCCTAGAAAAGGTTGGAGGAAGGGTAAAGGAGATTTTGTGGGCGAGGGCTTGGACTTCCAGCAAGCATGTGTGAGCGTGTTAGATAGGAGTGAATGGAGACGAATGGTTTTTGGGACATGACGATCTTTTGGAGTGTGAGCAGGGTAACATTTTGTGAAGGGATTCAGGGAAACCAGTTAATTGATTTAGTTGGACTTGAGTCCTGGAAATGGGAAGTACAATGCCTGCACTTTAAAGGAGGGGTCTGAGATAGTGACAGCTGGGAGGGACTTTTCTCAGCTGTTGTATCTGAGCTCCTCTGCAAAGACAGTGATTATGTATGAGTGTGGTGAAAGTGTTGAATGATGATGAAAGTATTTTCTGTTTGGGGATTTTCTTTCTTTTTGGGTCACCCTGCCTCGGTGGGAGACGGCCGACTTGTTGAAAAAAAAAAAAAATGGTGTTGGAGCGTAAGGTACCATTTATGAAGGGATTCAGGGAAACCAGTTAGCTGGACTTGAATCCTGGAGGTGAACAGCACAATGCCTGCACTCTGAAGGAGGGGTGGAGGTGGGAAGTACAGTGCCTGCACTCTGAAGGAGGGGTGGAGGTGGGAAGTACAGTGCCTGTACTCTGAAGGAGGGATGGAGGTGGGAAGTACAGTGCCTGCACTCTGAAGGAGGGGTGGAGGTGTGAAGTACAGTGCCTGTACTCTGAAAGAGGGGTGGAGGTGGGAAGTACAGTGCCTGCACTCTGAAGGAGGGGTGGAGGTGGGAAGTACAGTGCCTGCACTCTGAAGGAGGGGTGGAGGTGGGAAGTACAGTGCCTGCACTCTGAAGGAGGGGTGGAGGTGGGAAGTACAGTGCCTGCACTCTGAAGGAGGGTGGAGGTGGGAAGTATAGTGCCTGCACTCTGAAGGAGGGTGGAGGTGGGAAGTACAGTGCCTGCACTCTGAAGGAGGGGTGGAGGTGGAAAGTACAGTGCCTGCTCTCTGAAGGAGGGGTGAGGATGTTAGCAAAATAGTTATTGAATGAACGACAGTGAATGCATTTCGTTTATTTTTGGGTCACTTACTGTGGTGGATGATGGTGTATTATATGATGAAGTAGATAATAAATACTGAAAACCTCTGTGGCTTTACACAAAAAGTATTTACCATTTTTTTTTTTTTTTTTTTTTTTAGATTTCTGCACCAGCGATTGTGCCAGGCAACACTTCGTAAAGACCACGAGGGACAAGCTGTTCTTATCAATTGCCTTCTGCGTAACTATCTCCATTATTCTCTCTATGACCAGGCACAAAAGCTGATCGTTAAGCTTGAGTTTCCTCAGCAGGTTAGTAGGAACATTTTTTATTTTTGTATTGCTGGAGAAATTATTTATTAAGGAAACTGACAAAGTAGGGTAATATAGAAGAAATAGCTGTACTACAAGTACGCAGGAATCAAAAGGATGGTGGCATGAAAGATCATTTTTATTTAAGTAATTTTAAAGTTTGATTAAGTTTTTCTTGTAGTATATACTTCTTGTAAGTAATGTATACCTTGTTTTTATCAAAGTAATTAGGATTGTCTCCATGGGGAAGTGGAATAGAATTCTTCCTCCGTAAGCCATGCGTGTCGTAAGGCGACTAAAATGCTGGGAGCAAGGGGCTAGTAACCCCTTCTCCTGTATATATTACTAAATGTAAAAGGAGAAACTTTCGTTTTTCCTTTTGGGCCACCCTGCCTCGGTGGGAAACGGCCGACGTGTTGAAAGAAAGAAGAAGAATTAGGATTGATCCTAAGCAAGTAAGGGAAGCTCCATAATACCTGGGCAGAAAAGCCCAGGTATTATAAAGTTTGGGTTAGCCAAGTGTGCCAAAACAAGAAATAGTGATGGGGAAGATGGAGAGAAAAATTCTCTTATACTACCTCTTCAAGGCAGGGGTCTCTTGATGCCAGTTAAGAGCCTTTGATCCAAGGAATTAAAGCTACACTACCTTTCCTTGAAGTAAATCTTCATCTTCCAGTCTTCCAGGTGCTGTTAAACCCCTATGGGCTTAGTGCTTCCCTGTGATTTAATAATGAATCTTATACTGTGTTAATGGTTCAGGATATCACTGACTCCTACAGATATGTACACCAAAAGGTTTGTATTTCTCATTGTATATACTACACTGAGAGTTTATTTTAATCTGTACTTTAGAGATTAAGGAATTCTTGACCAGTAGTGAACAGGTGGCATGCACCTTTAATGACCCTTGTGTAGTACATAAGTTTTAATATATTGTAACTATAAATTGGAGGTAGGTAGTAGGTTGGTAGTCAGCAACCACCCAGGGAGGTACTACCGTCCTGCCAAGTGAGTGTAAAACGAAAGCCTGTATTTGTTTTACATGATGGCAGGATTGCTGGTGTCTTTTTTCTGTCTCATAAACATGCAAGATTTCAGATACGTCTTGCTACTTCTACTTACACTTAGGTCATGCTACACATACATGTACACGTTTATACACACTCATCTGAGTTTTCTTTGCTTTTATCTTAATAGTTCTTGTTCTTATTGCTTTTCCTTTCATATCCATGGGGAAGTTGAATAAGAATCTTTCCTCCGTAAGCCATGCGTGTTGTAAAAGTCAACTAAAATGCCGGGAACAATGGGCTAGTAACCCCTTTTCCTGTATAGCTTACTAAAAAGAAAAAGAAGAAAACTGTCAAAGTGGGATGTTTGAATGTGCGTGGATGTTGTGCGAATGATAAGAAAGAGATGAGTGTAGATGTTATGAAAGAAAAGAAGCTGGATGTCCTGGCTTTAAGTGAGACAAAGCTGAAGGTGGTAGGAGAGTTTCAGTGGGGAGAAATAAATGGGATTAGGTCAGGGGTTTCAAATAGAGTTAGAGCTAAAGAAGGAGTGGCAATAATGTTGAATAATCAGTTATGGCAGGTAAAGAGGGAATATAAATGTATAAATTCAAGGATTATGTGGAGTAAAATAAAGGTTGGATGTGAAAAGTGGGTTATAGTAAGTGTTTATGCACCTGGAGAAGAGAGAAGTGTAGAGGAGAGAGAGAGATTTTGGGAAATGTTGAGTGAGTGTGTGGGGAGTTTTGAACCAAGTGAGAGAGTACTTGTGGTTGGAGGAAGTAGTAGGTAAATTTGGGGTGCCAGGGGTAAATGTAAATGGGGAACTGTTAATTGAATTATGTGTAGAAAGAGGTTTGGTAATAAGTAATACATATTTTATGAAAAAGAGGAAAAATAAGTATACAAGGTATGATATAGCACGTAATGAAAGTAGTTTGTTAGATTATGTATTGGTGGATAAAAGGTTGATAGGTAGGCTTCAGGATGTACATGTTTATAGAGGGGCAACAGATATATCGGATCATTATTTAGTTGTAGCTACAGTTAGAGTAAAAGGTAGATGGGACAAAAAGAAAATGGCAACAGCAAGTAAGAGAGAGTTAAAAGTGTATAAACTAAGGGAGGAGGAAGTTAGGGTGAGATATAAGCAACTATTGGCAGAAAGGTGGGCTAGTGCAAGTATGAGTAGTGGGGGGGTTGAAGAGAGTTGGGATAGTTTTAAAAATGCAGTATTAGAATGTGGGGCAGAAGTTTGTGGCTATAGGAGGGTGGGTGCAGGAGGAAAGAGGAGTGAGTGGTGGAATGAAGAAGTAAAGGGTGTGATAAAAGAGAAAAAGGTAGCTTATGAGAGGTTTTTACAAAACAGAAGTGTTAATAGAAGAGCAGAGTATATGGAGAGTAAAAGAAAGGTTAAGAGAGTGGTGAGAGAGTGCAAAAGAAGAGCGGATGAAAGAATGGGAGAGGCTCTTTGTCAACAAATTTTGCTGAAAACAAGAAAAAATTTTGGAGTGAGATAAACAAGGTAAGATAGCCTAGGGGACGAATGGATTTGTCAGTTAAAAACAGAGTAGGGGAGTTAGTAGATGGGGAGCTGGAGGTATTGGGTAGATGGTGGGAATATTTTGAGGAACTTTTAAATGTCGATGAAAAAAGGGAGGCGGTAATTTCATGTACTGGCCAGGGAGGTACAACATCGTTTAGGAGTGAAGAAGAGCAGGATGTGAGTGTGGGGGAGGTGCGTGAGGCATTACGTAGAATGAAAGTGGTAAAGCAGCTGGAACTGATGGGATCATGACAGAAATGTTAAAAGCATGGGGGGATATAGTGTTGGAGTGGTTGGTATTTTTGTTTAATAAATGTATGAAAGAGGGGAAGGTACCTAAGGATTGGCAGAGAGCATGTATAGTTCCTTTATATAAAGGGAAGGGGGATAAAAGAGAGTGTAAGAATTATAGGGGAATAAGTTTACTGAGTATACCAGGTAAAGTGTATGGCCAGGGTTATTATTGAAAGAATTAGAGGTAAGACAGATAGTAGGATTGCAGATGAGCAAGGAGGCTTTAGAGTGGGTAGGGGATGTGTAGATCAAGTGTTTACAGTGAAGCATATATGTGAAAAGTATTTAGATAATGGTAGAGAAGCTTTCATTGCATTTATGGATTTAGAAAAGGAATATGACAGAGTGGATAGGGGAGCAATGTGGCAAATGTTGCAAGTGTATGGAATAGGTAGTAAGTTACTGAAGGCTGTAAAGAGTTTTTATGAGGATAGAGAGGCTCAGGTTAGGGTGTGTAGGAGAGAGGGAGATTACTTCCCGGTAAAAGTAGGTCTTAGACAGGGATGTGTAATGTCACCATGGTTGTTTAATATATTTATTGATGGGGTTGTAAAAGAAGTAAATGCTAGGGTGTTGGGGAGAGGGGTGGGATTAAATATTGGGGAATTAAGTGCAAAATGGGAGTTGACACAGTTACTTTTTGCTGATGATACTGTGCTTATGGGAGATTCTAAAGAAAAGTTGCAAAGGTTAGTGGACGAGTTTGGGAGGTTGTGTTAAGGTAGAAAGTTGAAAGTGAACATAGATAAGAGTAAGGTGATGAGGGTATCAAACGATTTATATAAAGAAAAATTGGATATCACATTGGAGAGAGGGATTATGGAAGAAGTAAATGTTTTCAGATATTTGGGAGTGGACGTGTCAGCGGATGGGTTTATGAAGGATGAGGTTAACCATAGAATTGATGAATAAAAAAAGGTGAGTGGTGCGTTGAGGTATCTGTGGAGACAAAAAACGTTATCCATGGAGGCAAAGAAGGGAATGTACGAAAGTATAGTGGTACCAACACTTATATGGGTGTGAAGCATGGGTTGCAAATGCTGCAGCGAGGAGGAGGCTGGAGGCAGTGGAGATGCCCTGTCTAAGGGCAATGTGTGGTGTAAATATTATGCAGAAAATTCGGAATGTGGAAATTAGAAGAAGGTGTGGAGTTACTAAAAGTATTTGTCAGAGGGCTGAAGAGGGGTTGTTGAGGTAGTTTGGTCATTTAGAGAGAATGGATCAAAGTAGAATGACTTGGAGAGCGTATAAATCTGTAGGGGAAGGAAGGCGGGATAGGGGTCGTCCTAGAAAAGGTTGGAGGGAGGGGGTAAAGGAGCTTTTGTGGGCGAGGGGCTTGGACTTCCAGCAAGCATGTGTGAACGTGTTAGATAGGAGTGAATGGAGACGAATGGTTTTTGGGACCTGACGAGCTGTTGGAGTGTGAGCAGGGTAACATTTTGTGAAGGGATTCAGGGAAACCAGTTAATTGATTTAGTTGGACTTGAGTCCTGGAAATGGGAAGTACAATGCCTGCACTTTAAAGGAGGGGTCTGGGATGGTGACAGCTGGGAGGGACTATTCTCAGCTGTCGTATCTGAGTGCCTCTGCAAAGACAGTGATTATGTATGAGTGTGGTGAAAGTGTTGAATGATGAAAGTATTTTCTTTTTGGGGATTTTCTTTCTTTTTGGGTCACCCTGCCTTGGTGGGAGACGGCCGACTTGTTGGAAAAAAAAAAAAAAACTGGAATGAAATATGGTAAGTTTATTCAGGATCAAATTGGAGTGGTAAAACATACAAAAATGACTGGAATATCATTGCTAAGCCCATTTAGTCATTTAACCCAGTTTTAGACCAAACCTAAATTGAGAAGGAAATATTACAGCAATAAGAAATACTGTATTGAGAAGCACGTGCGAACGTATATGTATGGAGAGAGTAAATAGAAGTTTGTAAGATATACCAGACATGTTTCCTGCTGATGAGAAAGAAAAGACTAGCAGTCGTACTAGTACACATGGGAGAGAAAAAAGCTTATAATGATGTTTTGGTCATCATCAGCTTTACTCTCTTATGGTGCTGGTTATTTGTGTATTGTTCCAGTTACAATATTGTGCCTTTTTCTTTAATTCTACTAGTATGCAAAACATTTAACAGACTTCTGTTTCATTCATGAGTGAATGGTAGTATGTACCTTCCTGGATGGTTACTGTCTCCCAACTTGACTGGTGGTAGTCTTGCAGAGAAGATACACAAAAGTACAGTACAAATGACGAGGATTGTGGGTTGACAACCAGTATGATGGAAAGGGAAACCATTGCACTTGCCTGATTGTGTTTGCAGGGCTTGCATTGTAGTTCTGAACTCCACCTCTTTAAACTTACCAACCAGTTTCACTGATTCTGGCCTCCAGGTCTCTGTCACATCTTCTGTACTTTTGAAGCTGTATAGTGTTTGCAGGGAGGTACTACTGTCATGTCCAATAATTGTTGATCTTTTGCTGCTGTCTCTTGAATGTAATATGACAAGTAAATCTTAAAAACTTCTTACATTCAGACCCAGACCAGTGCTGGCTGAGTGTGTTTAGATAAGGCTGCTTTTGGTTGGGAGTCCTGGGGAGAATAGGGCATCAAACATACATAAATATATTTCGTTTAAATTTTTGAAGTAGGCTAAAATTGTGAGTAAAATTTGTGTTTTTATTTTTTGTATTGAAATAAAACTTCTGCTATGATTTATTACAGGCCAACAACAACGAAGTGGCACGCTACCATTATTATATGGGACGTATTAAGGGAATACAACTGGAGTACTCAGAAGCCCACAAGCACCTGATTCAAGCATTACGCAAGGCTCCACAACAGACAGCTGTTGGTTTCAGGCAGTCTGTGCAGAAGTTAGCAGTTGTAGTTGAATTACTACTGGGTGATATTCCTGAACGACAGGTATGCTGCTAGGTGATATTAATCAACTGTCATTTAGGAATTTGCCATAAAGGCAGCAGTACAGTGCTTGACATTATTGTATGCCAGCCTCCTTTCCCTCCAAAACTATGATCACAAAATAGGTTGTTCCTTGCATTTTATGACATCGTTCAACCAACGTCCTTCAGGGTTTCATGTGGTTAATTTCCCCATGACTCGTGGATGGCGTCCTCCAGTCGTGGGAGTGGGCCGATATCCTTCCTATAGTAGAATTCTCTGTATCACAGCCCAGAGGTTCTCAGTGGAGCTCAAGTCTGGGGAATTTCCTGGCTGGTCATCTAAGAGGGGTACCTCACAGTCACGAAGGCACTGAACAACACATTTTGTAGTGTGGCAAGGAGTACTGTCTTGCATAAAAATCATTGAACCACAGTGTGTGAGAGATTCAAGTGAATGATCACAAGGCAATTCTATGTATGTTTTTACAGTTAACTTTAGTGGGGGGACATTATACTAAGCTTCTTGAATGTGCTTTTGGTGTGGGCATGTCATCAACTTTGTCCCCAAGGAAACAATGTAACCAGGTCCTCACTGAACTCACACACACATCGATGGCTTCTACTATTTCCTTCGTTTGATGGCCTGCCTTGTGTAATTGAGTGCTCTATTCAGTTGACTTATGTCAGTGACTTACTCCTGTCCATATTACTTCATCAGTAACCAAAAATGTCCAACAAACTCAACCTTCAGCACCACATGGAGCAGGGGGACCATGGACACAAAGCTGTCCACCACATAGGCCTAGAAGGAAATTAGGTTGCAGCCTTCTGGAATCCTGAGATGACCCACTACGAGTTGCCAGGCCAGCATAACTTTTTATCTCACCAAAAAACCTACCAGGGTAGATATTACTTTGGACATAAAATTATGGAGAGTACCATCTACCCAGCATGCTTTAATGATGAGCACTGGGGTGTACAAGCCAAGGACATTGTGGTAATCAAGAGTATTACTGTTAGTTCAGCTTTCAGGTACCATTCAGTGTACTGCATATCAGTACCTTTCCATCCTTTCCTTATGGGAACCTCCAAGGTGTCTTGATGCTGATGAAGGGCTTTTACTCCAAGGAATTGAAGCTACCCTCCTCTTTAAATCAGCCTTTGCTGTTTCCCAGGCATTTTCACCTTTACTGGATAGCATTTCCAAGTCATTATATTCTTTCCCTGTGGGTGGCTGTGCCTCATCAAAGTAGGACAAAAAATTATCAATCTTTTCTGTCTATGCCTCTGTTCTCCAAGTGAGACAAATGTTAGTGATGACCATTATGGTATGTACATGTCCCTATCTATGACAGTAATAAACTAGGTGACAATTATCCTAAATGGTAAACAGTACCAACACGTTGATGACTAAGTCGTGTAACACTTAAGTATCTATATTGATGAAGTGTTATGGCTTCGCTGCAAACTTGATCAGTTGAATAGAGATGAATTACAATCTTGGAGAGAGTAGATGAAGTGGAGAGGTAATGATTCCCTGTGTTGCACATGTCTTACTGACTAGCAACTCAATATAAATTAATGACAATATGATTGTAAACCTTCCAGAAAATATAGAGGTAAAGTATATAACCAGTAAGCAAGAATTTTCTATCCTCAATCTACGTATATGTATTCTTGAATTCAGTCCACACACTTCAGAAAAGTTAACCTCTAGAAACTCTTATTGCAATTATTACAGGAACTACAGTTTTACTTTTGGGTGTTCACATGTGTGATGACCTGGAAATCTCTCTATGTATTTATATATTAATGCTTTTATATTTTATATTTATATCTGTACAAATCTACTAAAAACGAGAAGAAGAAAAACTTTATAAAACTGGGTTGTCTGAATGTGCGTGGATGTAGTGCGGATGATAAGAAAGAGATGATTGCCGATGTTATGAATGAAAAGAAGTTGGATGTCCTGGCCCTAAGCGAAACAAAGCTGAAGGGGGTAGGAGAGTTTCAGTGGGGAAAAATAAATGGGATTAAGTCAGGAGTATCTGAGAGAGTTAGAGCTAAGGAAGGGGTAGCAATAATGTTGAAGGATCAGTTATGGAAGGAAAAGAGGGAATATGAATGTGTAAATTCAAGGATTATGTGGATTAAAATAAGGGTCGGATGCGAAAAGTGGGTCATAATAAGCGTGTATGCACCTGGAGAAGAGAGGAGTGTAGAGGAGAGAGAGAGATTTTGGGAGATGTTAAGCGAATGTATAGGAACTTTTGAACCAAATGAGAGAGTAATTGTGGTAGGGGACCTAAATGCTAAAGTGGGAGAAACATGCAGAGAGGGTGTAGTAGGTAAGTTTGGGGTGCCAGGTGTAAATGATAATGGGAGCCCTTTGATTGAACTTTGTATAGAAAGGGGTTTAGTTACAGGTAATACATATTTTAAGAAAAAGAGGATAAATAAGTATACAAGATATGATGTAGGGCGTAATGATAGTAGTTTGTTGGACTATGTATTGGTAGATAAAAGACTGTTGAGTAGACTTCAGGATGTACATGTTTATAGAGGGCCACAGATATATCAGATCACTTTTTAGTTATAGCTACAGTGGGAGTAAAAGGTAGATGGGATACAAGGAAAATAGAATCAGTAAGTAAGAGAGAGGTGAAGGTTTATAAACTAAAAGAGGAGGCAGTTAGGGTAAGATATAAACAACTATTGGAGGATAGATGGGCTAGTGAGAGTGTAGGCAATGGGGTTGAAAATGTATGGGGTAGATTTAAAAATGTAGTGTTAGTGTTCAGCAGAAGTTTGTGGTTACAGGCGAGTGGGTGCGGGAGGGAAGAGGAGCGATTGGTGAAATGATGATGTAAAGAGAGTAGTAAGGGAGAAAAAGTTAGCATATGAGAGGTTTTTACAAAGTAGAAGTGATGCAAGGAGGGAAGAGTATATGGAGAGAAAAAGAGAGGTTAAAAGAGTGGTGAAGCAATGTAAAAAGAGAGCAGATGAGAGAGTGGGTGAGATGTTATCAGCAAATTTTGTTGAAAATAAGAAAAAGTTTTGGAATGAGATTAATAAGTTGAGGAAGCCTAGAGAACAAATGGATTTGACAGTTAAAAATAGGAGAGGAGAGTTATTAAATGGAGAGTTAGAGGTATCGGGAAGATGGAGAGAATATTTTGAGGAGTTGTTAAATGTTGATGAAGACAGGGAAGCTGTGATTTCGTGTGTAGGGCAAGGAGGAATAACATCTTGTAGGAGTGTGGAAGAGCCAGTTGTGAGTGTAGGGAAGTTCGTGAGGCAGTGGGTAGAATGAAAGGGGTAAGGCAGCTGGGATTGATGGGATAAAGATAGAAATGTTAAAAGCAGGTGGGGATATAGTTTTGGAGTGGTTGGTGCTATTATTTAATAAATGTATGGAAGAGAGTAAGGTACCTAGGGATTGGCAGAGAGCGTGTATTGTTCCTTTGTATAAAGGCAAAGGGGACAAAAGAGAGTGCAAAAATTATAGGGAATAAGTCTGTTGAGTGTACCTGGTAAAGTGTATGGTAGATTATTATTGAAAGAATTAAGAGTAAGACAGAAAGTAGGATAGCAGATGAACAAGGGGCTTTAGGAAAGGTAGGGGTGTGTAGACCAAGTGTTTACAGTGAAACATATAGGTGAACAGTATTTGGATAAGGGTAAAGATGTTTTTGTGGCATTTATGGATTTGGAAAAGGCGTATGATAGGGTAGATAGGGGGCAATGTGGCAGATGTTGCAGGTGTATGGAATAGGAGGAAGGTTACTGAAAGCAGTGAAGAGTTTTTATGAGGATAGTGAGGCTCAGGTTAGAGTGTGTAGGAGGGAAGGGGACTATTTCCCAGTAAAAGTGGGCCTTAGACAAGGATGTGTGATGTCACCGTGGTTGTTCAATATATTTATAGATGGGGTTGTAAGAGAAGTGAATGCGAGGGTCTTGGCAAGAGGTGTTGGGCTAAAAGATAAAGAAGCAAATACAAAGTGGGAGTTGTCACAGTTGCTTTTGCTGATGACACTGTGCTTTTGGGAGATTCTGAAGAGAAGTTGCAGAGGTTGGTGGATGAATTTGGTAGGGTGTGTAAATGAAGAAAATTGAAAGTGAATATAGGAAAGAGTAAGGTGATGAGGATAACAAAAGAATAGTGACGAAAGATTGGATATCAGATTGGAGGGAGAGAGTATGGAGGAGGTGAATGTATTCAGATATTTGGGAGTGGACATATCGGCGGATGGGTCTATGAAGGATGAGGTGAATCATAGAATTGATGAGGGAAAAGGGTGAGTGGAGCACTTCGGAGTCTGTGGAGACAAAGAACCTTGTCCATGGAAGTAAAGAGGGGAATGTATGAGAGTATAGTTATACCAACGCTCTTATATGGGTGTGAAGCATGGGTGATGAATGTTGCAACGAGGAGAAGGCTGGAGGCAGTGGAAATGTCATGTCTGAGGTCAATGTGTGGTGTGAATATAATGCAGAGAATTCGGAGTTTGGAAATTAGGAGGATGTGCGGGATTACCAAAACGATTGTCCAGAGAGCTGAGGAGGGGTTGTTGAGGTGGTTTGGACATGTAGAGAGAATGGATCTGTAGTGGAGGGAAGGCGGGGTAGGGGTCGGCCTAGGAAAGGTTGGAGGGAGGGGATAAAGGAAGTTTTGTGTGCGAGGGGCTTGGACTTCCAGCAAGCATGTGTGAGCGTATTTGATAGGAGTGAATGGAGGCATATGGTTTTTTAATACTTGACGTGCTGTTGGAGTGTGAGCAAAGTAACATTTATGAAGGGATTCAGGAAACCGGCAGGCCGGACTTGAGTTCTGGAGATGGGAAGTACAGTGCCGGCACTCTGAAGGAGGAGTGTTAATGTTGCAGTTTTATAACTGTAGTGTAAAGCACCCCTCTGGCAAGACAGTGATGGAGTGAATGATGATGAAAGTTTTTCTTTTTCGGGCCACCCTGCCTTGGTGGGAATCGGCCGATGTGTTAATAAAAAAAAATAAAAAAAATATGTGAACAACCCTATCTATAAATATATTAAACAACCATGTTTTTTTTTTTTTTTTTTCAACGAGTTGACCGTCTCCCACCGAGGCAGGGTGACCCAAAAAGAAAGAAAATCCCCAAAAAGAAAATTCTTTCATCATCATTCAACACTTTCACCACACTCATACATAATCACTGTCTTTGCAGAGGCGCTCAGATACGACGGCTGAGAATAGTCCCTCCCAGCTGTCACTATCCCAGACCCCTCCTTTAAAGTGCAGGCACTGTACTTCCCATTTCCAGGACTCGAGTCCAACTAAATCAATTAACTGGTTTCCCTGAATCCCTTCACAAAAAGTTACCATGCTCACACTCCAACAGCTCTTAAGGTCCCAAAAACCATTCGTCTCCATTCACTCCTATCTAACACGCTCACACATGCTTGCTGGAAGTCCAAGCCCCTCGCCCACAAAAGCTCCTTTACCCCCTCCCTCCAACCTTTTCTAGGACGACCCCTACCCCGCCTTCCTTCCCCTACAGATTTATACGCTCTCCAAGTCATTCTACTTTGATCCATTCTCTCTAAATGACCAAACCACCTCAACATCCCCACTTCAGCCCTCTGACAAATACTTTTAGTAACTCCACACCTTCTCCTAATTTCCACATTCCGAATTTTCTGCATAATATTTACACCACACATTGCCCTTAGACAGGACATCTCCACTTCCTCCAGCCGCCTCCTCGCTGCAGCATTTGCAACCCATGCTTCACACCCATATAAGAGTGCTGATACCACTATACTTTCATACATTCCCGTCTTTGCCTCCATGGATAACGTTTTGATGGGTTTATGAAGGATGAGGTTAACCATAGAATTGATGAAGGAAAAAAGGTGAGTGGTGCGTTGAGGTATCTGTGGAGACAAAAAACGTTATCCATGGATGCAAAGAAGGGAATGTACGAAAGTATAGTGGTACCAACACTCTTATATGGGTGTGAAACTTGGGTTATAAATGCTGCAGAGAGGAGGCAGGGCAATGTGTGATGTAAATATTATGCAGAAAATTCGGAGTGTGGAAATTAGGAGGAGGTGTGGAGTTACTAAAAGTATTTGTCAGAGAGCTGAAGAGGGGTTGTTGAGGTGGTTTGGTCATTTAGAGAGAATGGAACAAAGTAGAAGGACTTGGAGAGCTTATAAATCTGTAGGGAAAGGAAGGCGGGGTAGGGGTCGTCCTCGAAAAGGTTGGAAGGACGGGGTAAAGGGGGTTGGACTTCCTGCAAGTATGCGTGAGCATGTTTGATAGGAGTGAATGGAGACGAATGGTTTTTGGGACCTGATGAGCTGTTGGAATGTGAGCAGGGTAATATTTTGTGAAGGGATTCAGGGAAACCGGTTAGCCGGACTTGAGTCCTGGAAATGGGAAGTACAATGTCTGCACTTTAAAGGAGAGGTTTGAGATATTGGCAGTTTGTAGGGACTTCTAAACTATCATATCTGAGCACCTCTGCAAAGACAGTGATTATGTATGAGTAATGGTGAAAGTGTTGAATGATGATGAGAGTTTTTTCTTTCTTTTTGGGTCAACTTGCCTTGGTGGGAAACAGCTGATGTTACAAAAAAAATTTACATTAAACAATTCATAACATAATTTTTACACAAGTTGGTATTGAATAGCTGTGCTTGCCTGTATGTATTTAAATGAAATATAAAAGAATAAAATTTATAATATCTCTGGAACAATTCATTACTAACCTTTAAATTGGAGAGGATGCTTTAGATGTCATTTTGGTTGGTCCTGGACCAGTACCAAGTTGTTACTTGATAATAGTCTAAGATAGACCAAAATGTTCTCTAAGTGTTCTCTCCATATTGTTTGTTAGTTATGAATAGATAAAGTAGACTAAAATATTAAGCAGCATAAGTTTTGAGATAATTTATTTTTGTTCAGTTTGACTTCAATGTATTTTACAATCGTTTAATTTTTAAGATAACTAATGACACTTTTAATTTTTAGATTTTCCGGCAAGCTATCATGCGTAAAGCCCTGGCTCCGTATCTTCAGCTGACACAGACTGTTAGGCTGGGCAACCTGGTGCACTTCACCAACACACTTAATGAGTACAAGAGTAAGGTGAGTTAATCATTATATTGCTGAAAAACCTGGTATATGATAGAGATACAGACAAGTTGTGCTTCAAGATACATGAGCCAACACTTAGAACATGAGTAAGACACATATGCAGTAGTTTGGTAACTTTATTAATGAGTTGTTTTGCCTGCTTCTTAAGACAGTTGAAATACAGAGGTGACAACACTAGTAGTAGAGAAAAGTAAGTTTATGGTGGTGTGCCCCTGAGCCTTGATGTGCAGTCAGCTCCATAGCTTCAATCAGAGTGAAGCTAAGGCATGAGAAAGCAGCCTTTTATACTGCCAAAAGTGAGGTGTGGAAGTGAAGATACATTGTATTCCTGGGGTCTTCACTCCAAATATACAGTACATGTGGGCATGAAAAACAGGTTTACATAGGCAAAGGTACTTATAAGTGAGGTATGGTAATAATAATAATTTGGGATTTTTCTTATTCTTGAGTGACTTTTTTTTTTTTTATAGAAATTCACAAATGCTCACACACCAAACCATAAATATAACAGTGATGAAGAAGAAATACTATAGATAAAATTCAAGAGTGACAATATGTATCATAACAATAATGATACATAATACAGTACAGTGGACCCCCGCTATTCGAACGGCTCGCCAATAGAACATATCGTCATTAGAACAATAAAATTGATATCGCCATGCAAACAGAATATCACGATTCGAACAAGTGCATCCGAGACCTGTCCACCCAGGCGCTTGGGTGCCTCACCGCACAGGCGTGGAGAGCCAGTCCCGCGTTGTTTACACTCAAGAGAACAATACCCTGCACGCTCGTCCAGACATTTCACACTTAATTATAATTGTTTGGAGTTTGTTCATTAAGTGTGAGGCAGTGGTGGTTGAGGCAGTGGTGGTAGAGACAGTGGTAGTAGAGGCAGTGATGGTTGAGGCAGTGGTAGAGACAGTGGTGAGAGGCAGTGGTAGTAGAGGAATTGGTGGTAGAGGCAGTGGTGAGAGGCAGTGGTGGTAGAGGCAGTGGTGGTAGAGACAGTGGTGGTAGAGGCAGTCTTAATGTAGAGTGCGAGGTGAGTAAACGAGATTAAATGAAGGTTCGGGAGTTTTGTAAACAAACCAGTTGTTGCTGTTACCAGCCTGGACACGTATGCTTTCTGTTCGCTCCGTCAAGCCGACTGGAAGTGATCTAATGCAGTTAGCATTACAAACTCCGTTTTCTTTTATACTAACACGTCTGAAGGAGGAAAGAATGGGATGTTTTCATAGCTGGACCAAGTATACCCGCCACCACCATCCTCCCCAGCCACCACATTCGTAATGACATACATATTTTATTCATTCTAGAGTGTATATCAGGTTTTTATGTTATTTATAGTGTTTATTATGTCATATTAGATGAATTGTGATAAATAAGCTGTCGAGTTGATAATAGCTTCATAGTGAAGTACTGTTTTGTCATGCCTCCTGACAGCAGGAACGGATTAATTGTATTTCCATTATTTCTTATGGGAAATATTAAATCGCCTTTCGAACATTTCGTGTTAAGAACAAGCTCCTGGAACGGATTATGTTTTAATAGCGAGGGTCCACTGTACTGGCAAGTTAATGAATTAGACATGTGCAAGACTTGCATATCTTTATTCTGAAAATGTTTTATGAACCAGATCAGTACAGAAGTATTAAATCAAATGATATTGTATTGAATTGATAAAGCCAATAAATGGCAGAACATCTTCAGAATAAAGATACGAAGTGATTGTATAATCATCAGGATCATAAGCTGTAGAAAAAAGATGTACTTTCAGTTGACACTTGAAAGAGAGAACTAAGTATCCAATGCAGTAGAGGCATTTCCCAAACAGTACATGTTAATTCACCTTGTCAATGTCTTTTGAGCATCGTGTATGTTGTGACCAGGTTTCTCCACTTGTTTTTACAGCATTGAGAGTTAGTCCTGTCACTGTTTTCATAAGCTGAGGTCCTCTACCTCAGTGACTAGCTTAGAAAATCTCTGTATATTCTCCCGCTTTATGTTTAAGGTTTGAGTACTCTCCAGTCATATTCTTGCAAGTATAGTGCACATTTAAATTCAGTCTGAGTGTGAATGTGCAAGTTAATTTGCTGATTAATTTGTTTAAAATATTGTGTAAATTCAAAAATAAATTTAAATTGATAGTAGTTTTTATTTAGAAAAAAAAACGTAGACCTGGTTTGATTAAGTTAATACTATTGAGTAATTTGTATAAATTTTCTGTATTCTTGCTTTCAAATTAGCTACCAAAGTTATCACTGCTTCATGTTTTTTTTATTATATTAGTTTATTAAATGTGAAATGGGTTTATTGAATAGCCCTTTTTTAAATACTTTTTCCAGTTCCAACATGACCACACATTTATGCTGATTCTTCGCCTACGCCACAACGTAATCAAGACTGGACTTCGAGCCATATCCCTCTCATATTCTCGCATATCTCTGGCTGATGTAGCTTCCAAATTAACCTTGGGGTCACGAGAAGATGCAGAATTCATTGTAGCTAAAGCAATCAGGGATGGAGTGATTGAGGTTAGTAAGTTGGTGTAAATATTTTGTTAGTACAATTATAAACATCTCGCTCTAGTAGTACCATAAAATTGTCATGTAATGCAACAATCTAGACTCAGTTTACATCATTAGTTTTCTTCCACAATTCCAAGAGTTAATTTCTGAACATTCCTTCTGTTAGAAAAATATTTTGTTTTACATTACAGTGGACCCCCGAGTATCGGCCGACTTGTGTTTCGGTCGTTTTTTTTTCGGCCCAATTTTGGCCCGACTATCAGCCGTTCCCCGAGTTTCGACCTGGGTACCAGACCTGTCTGCCTGCCTGTGCTCGAGCGTGTCCTCGTGCAGGCGTCGTGAGCCAGTCTAGCTTTGTTTATCACAATAAATTCATTGTTTAGTGCTTGTTTATTGATTGTGACTATGAAATAAGCCACCATGGGCCCAAAGAAACTTCATAGTGACAAACACGATAGAATTGAAGAAAAAATTGTAGCAAAGTACAGTACCAAAGTGGAGGAGGAAGAGAGGGGAGAATGTGTCTTCTTCATTGATTCTACGATATGTACGATACTAAAGCAGCATGAGTCGATAAAGGCTATAGCACCAGCCAGCGATAAACTGTAGCATTAACAGTGTAGCAAGTAAGTTAAGCGATAGAAAAATGACGTCACGAAACTTAACTCCATTGTTGTTTGAAGTAGTATACATGTATAGGGGCACTGAGACCAATGCCACCCTCTGCCACTCATCTCTTCCAAGGCAAGTGTAAATATTTCTTATTTATAAATTAAAGTGTAAATATTTCTTATTTATAAATTACGTACAGTGGACCCTCGCAAATCGAACATAATCAGTTCCAGGAGCTTGTTCTTAACTCGAAATGTTTGATAATTGAATTAATATTTCCCATAAGAAATAATGGAAATACAATTAATCCCACTTTGACGGTTTTCTTCTTTTTTTTTTTAGTAAATCTATACAGGAAAAGGGGTTACTAGCCCATTGTAAAACAAGACAGTAAAAGGAAGCCTATTATTATGGGCTGGACCTGGCAAGAGTATGAACACCACCAATCGACCCACAGTCTGGCTGCGGATCTTCCTGATAAAAAAAATCACTGAACGGGTGAGGGTTTGAACCCATGGCAAGGGAGTCACTGGCCAGTGAGTTAACCACTGGGCCAGCTGTCGTATCTGAGCGCCTCTGCAAAGACAGTGATTATGTATGTGTGGTGAAAATGTTGAATGATGATGAAAGTATTTTCTTTTTTGTGATTTTCTTTCTTTTTGGGTCACCCTGCCTCGGTGGGAGACGGCCGACTTGTTGGAAAAAAGACAACTACAATTAGTCCGTTCCAGAAACCCAAAAATATTAAAAAATAATATATTTTAATAAAATTAAGCTTCTACATACACAAAAGAATTACATACAGTAGAACGTCATTTAGCACGAGATTATGTTGCACGTTACGGGTATTGCACGATTTAAGATTTGCGACACATTATCATCTTACACGACGTAAAGATGATATTACACGGTTCGGCAGGAGGGGAAAAATTTTGAGCGCGCGGTTGCCCGCGGTGGGTTAAACCATCGAGTCAGTGGGGGGTCCTACTAAGGGTGGCTATGAGCCACATCAAGTGTTTAATGCTGATGAGACAAGTGTTTTCTGGAAGAAAATGCCAACACGAACTTATATCAGTCAGCAAGAGAAAAGTGCACCAGGCTTCAAGACAGCAAAGGATCGCTTCACCTTGCTCCTTTTCGGTAATGCATCAGGTGATTTCAAGTGTAAGCCCATGGTTATTTACTGCCTAAGAATCCTCATGCTTTGAGGAAAAGGGAATTTGTTTTTCCTTCCTGCAAACTGTAAGTTTATTCAGATACACGGGGCCAGGAGCTGAGTCTCGACCCCTGCAACCACAATTAGGTGAGTACAGTTACATACATTATCATACATAGCAGCATATGTGTAGAGAACCTAGGATAACCCAAAAAAGTCAGTCAATGGAAATATACTAAGTCACTCTGACTTTTTTGGGTTATCCTAGGTCCTTTACACATATGCTGCTATGTATGATAATCTTCGTAACTGTATCTGTGTATACCTGAATAAACTTACTTACAGTTTGTGGGAAGGAAAAACAAATAACCATTCTCACAAGCAGTCTTGTTGTTGTGGTTCAGTAGACACCATCCACCTTACCCAGCCACCACGGACCCCACCATCCCAGCATTCGTACGTATTTCATACGCGTCAAGAAGTCCTGGCTACAAGCCAGCTGTGTTTGTGAAGAATAAGAGAGTGAATTGTGTTTTGATCTTGAATTAACGAAGAAAACAAAGATATTAGACAAGACATAACCCGTGGCCGTAATGAAGTGTTACTTTGTACACATAAAAAGATGTAAACATAAGTTTGTGTGACTGACTGACTGAATGACTGACTGACTTTGACTGACTGACTGACTGAATGACTGACTGACTGACTTGACTGAATGACTGACTGACTTACTGAATGACTTGACTGACTTACTGAAAATGACTTGACTGACTTACTGAATGACTTGACTGACTTACTGAATGACTTGACTGACTTACCTGAGACACTGAGACTTGACTGACTTACTGAGCTGCGAAGGACTTGACTTGGCGACTTTACTGACGACATGAGACTTGACTGACTTACTGAAGGACTCTGACTGACTTACTGAAGGACTATGACTTGAATCTTACTGAAGGACTTGACTGACTTACTGAATGACTTTGGACTGACTTACTGAATGACTTGACTGACTTATGAGACTTGACTGACATGAAGACTTGACTGCTTACTGAGCTTACTGAACTGACTTGACTGCTGACTTACTATGAAGCTGACGCTATGAGACTTGACTGACTTACTGAATGACTTGACTGACTTACTGAATGACTTGACTGACTTACTGAATGACTTGACTGACTTACTGAATGACTTGACTTCAGTTCAAGAACTTCTACTATCCACCTCAGCCCAGTAGGGCCACAGCATAACTCTCCACTCTCTTCACAATCATCCACAAACACCAGCACCCACAATTTAAGGTAAATACTATTATTTCTATTACATTTGTAAAAACAACATAATACATCATGATAATGAACTACAATTACATATTCACTTTTATTTTTGTAAGATCTGTTGGTCTAAAAAAAACTTGTTTGGATTTTTGGGGACTCCCAGGAACGTAACCCTATTTTTCCATTTAGTTCTTTTAATTATTTAACACAAAATTATCTAACACGACTTTTTCAGGAACGTAACTATCGTGCTAAATGACGTTCTACTGTACTACTAAAAGTATTAGTAAATAAATGCATGTATTTTTACTTACCTACTTGAAGGTAGTAGGTTGGTAGACAGCAACCACCCAGGGAGGTACGTACTACCGTCCTGCTAGGTGACTGTGAAACAGAAACCTGAAACTCTTTTACATGATGGTAGGATTGCTGGTGTCTTTTTTCTGTCTCATAAACACGCTGGATAACAAATATAAGTATCTAGCTACTTCTACTTACACTTTAGGTCACACTACACAGGCATGCACATGCATATATATACATACACACATCTAGGTTTTTCTTTTTTTCTTAATAGCTCTTGTTCTTTTTATTTTCTCTATTGTCCATGGGGAAGTGGAAAAGAATCTTTCCTCCGTAAGCCATGCGTGTCGTATGAGGCGACTAAAATGTCGGGAGCAATGGGCTAGTAACCCCTTCTCCTGTACACATTTACTAAAAAGAGAAGAAGAAAAACTATAAAACTGAGTTGTTTGAATGTGCGTGGATGTAGTGCGGATGATAAGAAAGAGTAGTATGCTAGTGTTTGGAAGGGGAATCCCCTTCCATTAACACTGCAGGTACCAAGTTCTTTTCTGGGGTTACTTCCCTTTTTCTTTGAATGCCACTAGGACCAGCTTGAGTCACTGGACCTCTTTCTAACAATAAATCTGTCCAGGGAGCTCTGTGTCTGGCGATTCTTTAACACATCCCTGAAATGACACACCACTGTGTCATTGTACAGGTTGCCAGCACGGCCTGCAACAGCATGGTTAGGGTGATATTCATCCATAAAGCCTTGCACATCACTCCATTTGGCACAGATCTCCCTAATCCTTGAAGAAGGCACATTCTTCCATCTCGGTTCCACCTCCTCCTCCTCTGAACCATTGTCCTGACCTCTGGTCTCTTGTTCCAGTTGCTGTTGAAGCTCTTGCAGATCTTCAGTGGTTAGCTCTTCCTTGTGCTCCTCCACCAACTGTTCCACATCCTCACCACTCACCTCTAACCCCATAGACTTGCCCAATTCCACAATTTCTCCCACAACAGGCTCAGGCTCATGCTCAGGGTTCTGAGGCTCAGCCCCAAAACCTTCAAAATCCCTCTCTAGGACACAGTCTGGCCACAATTTTCTCCAGGCAGAGTTCAAAGTCCTGGTAGTCACTCCCTCCCAAGGCTTACCTATAAGGTTTACACAATGCAGGATATGGAAATGGTTTTTCCAAAAGTCTCTTAGGGTTATATTCATGTCTGTGGTCACATCAAAGCACTTTTGAAATATTGCTTTGGTGTAGAGTTTTTTAAAGTTTGCAATGACCTGCTGGTCCATGGGCTGGAGGAGAGGAGTGGTATTAGGGGGCAAGAACTTCACTTTGATGAATTTAAATTCCTCCACAATTTTCTCTACCAAGTTTGGAGGATGACAAGGAGCATTGTCCATTATCAGGAGGCACTTAAGTGGCAAATTATTGTCCAATAGATATTTCTTCACACTGGGGCCAAACACGCCATTGAACCACTCTAAGAAAATGTCCTTTGTGATCCATGCCTTTTTGTTAGACCTCCACATCACACACAAGTTAGACTTGGTGACACCGCATCTGCCAAACACTCGGGGATTTTCAAAAAGATACACCAGTAAAGGCTTCACTTTGCAATCACCACTGGCATTAGCACAAAGCATCAAAGTTAGCCTGTCTTTCATAGGCTTATGTCCTGGCTGTGCCTTTTCTTCCTGAGTAATGAAGGTCCTGTTGGGCATTTTCTTCCAATACAGGCCTGTTTCATCACAATTAAACACTTGTTGGGGGAGGAATTGTTCAGCCTCTATGTACTCCTGGAATTCAGGCACATATTTTTCAGCCTGGTGTCTTTTTTCTGTCTCATAAACATGCAAGATTTCAGGTACGTCTTGCTACTTCTACTTACACTTAGGTCACACTACGCAAACATGTACACGTTTATTGTATACACATTCATCTGAGTTTTCTTTGATTTTATCTTAATAGTTCTTGTTCTTATTGCTTTTCCCTTTCATATCCATGGGGAAGTGGAATAAGAATCTTTCCTCCGTAAGCCATGCGTGTTGTAAAAGTCAACTAAAATGCCGGGAACAATGGGCTAGTAACCCCTTTTCCTGTATAGCTTACTAAAAAGAAGAAGAAGAAAATCGTCAAAGTGGGATGTTTGAATGTGCGTGGATGTTGTGCGAATGATAAGAAAGAGATGATTGTAGATGTTATGAATGAAAAGAAGCTGGATGTCCTGGCTTTAAGTGAGACAAAGCTGAAGGGGGTAGGAGAGTTTCAGTGGGGAGAAATAAATGGGATTAGATCAGGGGTTTCAAATAGAGTTAGAGCTAAAGAAGGAGTGGCAATAATGTTGAATAATCAGTTATGGCAGGTAAAGAAGGAATATAAATGTATAAATTCAAGGATTATGTGGAGTAAAATAAAGGTTGGATGTGAAAAGTGGGTTATAGTAAGTGTTTATGCACCTGGAGAAGAGAGAAGTGTAGAGGAGAGAGAGAGATTTTGGGAAATGTTGAGTGAGTGTGTGGGGAGTTTTGAACCAAGTGAGAGAGTAATTGTGGTTGGGGATCTTAATGCTAAAGTGGGTAAAAATGTTGTGGATGGAGTAGTAGGTAAATTTGGGGTGCCAGGGGTAAATGTAAATGGGGAGCCATTAATTGAGCTATGTGTAGAAAGAGGTTTGGTAATAAGTAATACATATTTTATGAAAAAGAGGATAAATAAATATACAAGGTATGATATAGCACGTAAGGAAAGTAGTTTGTTGGATTATGTATTGGTGGATAAAAGGTTGATGAGTAGGCTTCAGGATGTACATGTTTATAGAGGGGCAACGGATATATCAGATCATTATTTGGTTGTAGCTACAGTTAGAGTAAAAGGTAGATGGGACAAAAAGAAAATGGCAACAGCAAGTAAGAGAGAGGTAAAAGTGTATAAACTAAGGGAGGAGGAAGTTAGGGTGAGATATAAGCAACTATTGGCAGAAAGGTGGGCTAGTGCAAGTAGGAGTAGTGGGGGGGGTTGAAGAGAGTTGGGATAGTTTTAAAATGCAGTATTAGAATGTGGGGCAGAAGTTTGTGGCTATAGGAGGGTGGGTGCAGGAGGAAAGAGGAGTGAGTGGTGGAATGAAGAAGTAAAGGGTGTGATAAAAGAGAAAAAGGTAGCTTATGAGAGGTTTTTACAAAACAGAAGTGTTAGTAGAAGAGCAGAGTATATGGAGAGTAAAAGAAAGGTGAAGAGAGTGGTGAGAGAGTGCAAAAGAAGAGCGGATGAAAGAATGGGAGAGGCTCTGTCAAGAAATTTTGCTGAAAACAAGAAAAAATTTTGGAGTGAGATAAACAAGGTAAGAAAGCCTAGGAACGAATGGATTTGTCAGTTAAAAACAGAGTAGGGAGTTAGTAGATGGGGAGCTGGAGGTATTGGGTAGATGGCGGGAATATTTTGAGGAACTTTTAAATGTCGATGAAAAGAGGGAGGCGATAATTTCATGTACTGGCCAGGGAGGTACAACATCGTTTAGGAGTGAAGAAGAGCAGGATGTGAGTGTGGAGGAGGTGCGTGAGGCATTACGTAGAATGAAAGGGGTAAAGCAGCTGAATTGACGGAATCATGACAGAAATGTTAAAAGCAGGGGGGATATAGTGCTGGAGTGGTTGGTATTTTTGTTTAATAAATGTATGAAAGAGGGAAGGTACCTAGGGATTGGCAGCGAGCATGTATAGTTCCTTTATATAAAGGGAAGGGGATAAAAGAGAGTGTAAAAATTATAGGGAATAAGTTTACTGAGTATACCAGGTAAAGTGTATGGCAGGGTTATTATTGAAAGAATTAGAGGTAAGACAGAGAGTAGGATTGCAGATGAGCAAGGAGGCTTTAGAGTGGGTAGGGGATGTGTAGATCAAGTGTTTACAGTGAAGCATATATGTGAACAGTATTTAGATAAAGGTAGAGAAGTTTTTATTGCATTTATGGATTTAGAAAAGGCATATGATAGAGTGGATAGGGGAGCAATGTGGCAAATGTTGCAAGTGTATGGAATAGGTAGTAAGTTACTGAAGGCTGTAAAGAGTTTTTATGAGGATAGTGAGGCTCAGGTTAGGGTGTGTAGGAGAGAGGGAGATTACTTCCCGGTAAAAGTAGGTCTTAGACAAGGATGTGTAATGTCACCATGGTTGTTTAATATATTTATAGATGGGGTTGTAAAAGAAGTAAATGCTAGGGTGTTGGGGAGAGAGGTGGGATTAAATTATGGAGAATTAAATGCAAAATGGGAGTTGACACAGTTACTTTTGCTGATGATACTGTGCTTATGGGAGATTCTAAAGAAAAGTTGCAAAGGTTAGTGGACGAGTTTGGGAGAGTGTGTAAAGGTAGGAAGTTAAAAGTGAACATAGATAAGAGTAAGGTGATGAGGGTATCAAACGATTTAAATAAAGAAAAATTGGATATCACATTGGAGAGAGGGATTATGGAAGAAGTAAATGTTTTCAGATATTTGGGAGTTGACGTGTCAGCGGATGGGTTTATGAAGGATGAGGTTAACCATAGAATTGATGAAGGAAAAAAGGTGAGTGGTGCATTGAGGTATCTGTGGAGACAAAAAACGTTATCCATGGAGGCAAAGAAGGGAATGTACGAAAGTATAGTGGTACCAACACTGGAATGTGGAAATTGAGGAGAAGGTGGAGTTACTAAAAGTATTTTGCTAGAGGGCTGAAGAGGGGTTGTTGAGGTGGTTTGGTCATTTAGAGAGAATGGATCAAAGTAGAATGACTTGGAGAGCGTATAAATCTGTAGGGGAAGGAAGGGGGTAGGGGTCGTCCTAGAAAAGGTTGGAGGGAAGGGGTAAAGGAGGTTTTGTGGGCGAGGGCTTGGACTTCCAGCAAGCATGTGTGAGCGTGTTAGATAGGAGTGAATGGAGACGAATGGTTTTGGGACATGACGATCTGTTGGAGTGTGAGCAGGGTAACATTTTGTGAAGGGATTCAGGGAAACCAGTTAATTGATTTAGTTGGACTTGAGTCCTGGAAATGGGAAGTACAATGCCTGCACTTTAAAGGAGGGGTCTGAGATAGTGACAGCTGGGAGGGACTTTTCTCAGCTGTCGTATCTGAGCTCCTCTGCAAAGACAGTGATTATGTATGAGTGTGGTGAAAGTGTTGAATGATGATGAAAGTTTTTTTTTCTTTTTGGGGATTTTCTTTCTTTTTGGGTCACCCTGCCTCGGTGGGAGACGGCCGACTTGTTGAAAAAAAAAAAAAAAATTTCAGCCGCAATTTTGTCAGAACTGGCTGCCTCACCATGCCTCACAACACTATGTATGCCACTTCGATTCTTAAATTTGTGAAACCAGCCTCTGCTGGCTTTAAATTCGCTCACTTCAGCACTCGTTGCAGGCATTTTCTTAACGAGATCATCATGCAACTGCCTTGCTTTTTCACATATTATTGCCTCCGAAACACTATCTGCTGCTAACTGTTTCTCGTTGATCCACACCAACAACAACCTTTCCACATCTTCCAGCACTTGTGATCTCTGTTTTGTGATCACAGATGAACCTTTTGCAACAACAGCTTCCTTGATTTTACGTGTATTTTCCTTGGCCACAATGGCAGCGATGGTAGAAAAGGCTTTACCATACAGCCTGGCCAGCTCAGTGATATGCACTCCACTTTCATATTTTTCTATTATCTCCTTCTTCAGTTCTATCGTATTTCTGTTCCTCTTTGCCACAGGCTTACCACTAGGAGCTTTCCTTGTACCCATGGTAGCTTATTTAGCAGTTGCAAGCACTAAAAACAGTGGAATAATGACAATATACTGGTATGAATGCGTGGGTGGAGTGGGTGGTGGTCGCTCTCGCTTGTAAACAATAGCACACAGACGCTCCCTGGAGTTCGCACTCAGCTGGGCGCCACGCGGACACGTCCGGTACGAATGTCGTTAACCGAAGCAAACATCGTTAACCGCAATCATTGCAATCATTTTTTTACGTCATAAATATCGTTAACCGAAAATATCGTTAACTGACAGCATTGTTAACCGAGGTATGACTGTACTTACCTTTATTGAAGAGACTTGCTGGCATCTGGAAGATAGGGAGGAGGAGACAGGGGGAGCACGCATTGTTTGGAAGGGGAATTCCTTCCAAAAGAACTTCAGGTAACAAGTCCCCCTCTGGGGTTACTTCCCTTCTTTGTCTTTTAATGCCACTAGGACCAGCTTGACAGTCACTAGACCCCTGTCGCACAAAATAACTGTCAAGAGTGCTCTGTTTCTGGCGCCTCTTTAACATGTTCCTGAAGTGCAATATGGCTCTGTCACTGAACTTGTTGCAGAGATGGCTTATTTCAGCTTGCTCAGGGTGAAATTGTTCAACGAAACTTTGCACCTCATTCCAGTCTATCTTCCTCCTCCTGTGAATTATTTTCCTCTACTCTGGTCTGATGCTGTTCCAGATGAAGCTCTTGCAGCTCTTCAGTGGTTAGCTCTTCCCTGTGGTCCTCCACCAACTCTTCCACATCCTCGCCACTCGCCTCCAACCCCAGGGACTTGCCCAATGCCACAATACTTTCCACAACAGGCACAGGGTCGTCAGGGTCAGCCTCAAACCCTTCAAAATCCCTCTGTTGGACACACCCTGGCCACAATTGTCTCCAAGCAGAGTTCAAAGTCCTGGAAGTCACTCCTCCCAAGCCTTACCTATAAGGCTTATGCAATGGAGGATACTGAAGTGATCTTTCCAGAAGTCTCTTAGGGTCAACTCAGTGTCCGAGGTCACTTCAAAGCACTTTTGAAACACTGCTTTTGTGTAGAGTTTTTGAAGTTAGAAATGACCTGCTTGTCCATGGGCTGGCGGAGAGGAGTGGTGTTAGGAGGCAAGAACTTCACTGTGATGAACCTGAACTCATCAGACAAAAAGTCTGCCAAGTTGTGAGGATGAGCAGGAGCACTGTCCAGTACCAGGAGGCACTTAAGTCCCAATTTCTTTTCCTGTAGGTATTTTTTCACACTGGGGCCAAACACTTCATTGAACCATTCCAGGAAAATTTGCTTCAGTGACCCATGCCTTAGTGTTAGCCTTCCAAAACACACACAATTTACTCTTGGTGACATTGTGTTTCTTGAACACTCTGGGATTTTCAGAGTGATACACCAGTAAAGGCTTCACTTTAAAATCCCCACTAGCATTACTACACAACTTGAGAGTTAGCCTGTCTTTCATAGGCTTGTGTCCTGGCAGTGCCTTTTCCTCCTGAGTAATGTAGGTCCTCTTTGGCATTTTCTTCCAAAAGAGGCCTGTTTCATCACAAACACTTGTTGGGGTTCGAATTTTTCAGTGTCTACGAACCCCTTAAATTCAGTCACACACTTTTCAGCAGCACGTTTGTCTGAACTGGCTGCCTCACCATGCCTTACAACACTGTGTATGCCACTATGTTTTCTAAATCTCTCAAACCAGCCTTTGCTGGCCTTAAAATCACTCACATCAGCACTGGTTCCAGGCATTTTCTTGACAAGATCTGCATGCAACTGCCTTGCCTTTTCACAAATTATCGCGATGGAAACACTATCACCCGCTATCTGTTTTTCGTTGATCCACACCACCAACAACTTCTCAACCTCATCCACTGTTTTTGATCTATTTTTGGCAAACATTTTAACTCCTTTTGCAACATCAGCTTCCTTGAGTTCTTTTCTCTTTTCCAGGATAGAGGTGATAGTAGATTTGTTTTTGTTGTACATCCTGGCAAGCTCCCCCACACGTACGCCAACTCATATTTTCTACTAACTCCTTCTTCAGTTCGATGGTGTTCCTCACTTTCTTTACCACAGGGGTGCCACTAGGAAGCTTCTTTGGACCCATGGTGACTTATTTCACAGTGACATCAATAAACACAATAAAATTGTGAAATGTTTGAATGAGCGCGCTGGGCAATGTTCACTCGAAGGTAACCAACGCTAGACTGGCTCACGACGCCTGTGCGGTGAAGCGCACAAGTGCCGGGCAGGCGGACAGGTCTGGTACCCGGGCTGATAATCAGGGAAGGGCCGATAATCGGGGAAAAATTGTTCCGAAAAGTGATCGAAACTGAGCCGCTGATAATCAGACCAGCCGATTTGCTGGGGTCCACTGTATTAGGCATTACTGGGAAAAGAGGGCCTCGTATGAGCTAAAATTATCTGATTTTACATTTTAAAGTATATATTCTGAATCAGCATAGAAAATAGTACCCCTGGTGTGATTTTAAGTAATTTTGAAAATCCGCCAAAATAGCAAAAACGTTCAGGGATTTTTTTTCGGGCGAAAAACTTTTTCTCTCAATGTGGAAATTGGTCATGATGATAGTGTTTGTTGGATCAATTACTCCCCACAAACATGAAAAAGTCCTGTATATACAGCTTAATGAGAATATTAGCTTTTGTATTAGGCATTACTGGGAAAAGAGGGCCTCGATGGTGCTAAAATGAAATGATTTTACATTCTTAAGTGTATATTCTGGTGTGATTTTAAGTGATTTTGAAAAAACGGCCGAAAATGGCAAAAAAACGGGATTTTTCAGGCGAAAAACTTTCTTCTCAAAATGGAGAGCCATAGAGTTTATATTAGTGTCATATTGAAGGGCTATCTTGTCTTGCCTCCAAACAAACTCTCCTGCCTCTCTCATACGCCAACAAGAGTCTTCAATAAAGGTAAAATTGATTCAAATGTTCATTTATCCATTAAAATTAGTGCTTTATATTTATTTCTCATTGTTTTCTGTATGTAAAACTATAGTATTTATTCTTTAAAAAAATTAATTTTTGTGAATATTTTCGGATGGAAACGGATTAATTGTATTTACATTATTTCCTATGGGAAATATTAGTTCGACTTTCGGCCAGGTTGAGTTGAGGCCTAGCTCCTGAACGGATTACGGCCGATACTGGGGTCCATTACATTGTAACAGTCACATCCCTCAAGGAAGGTGCCTTAAGGCTGATGAGGGCCTTTTAACCAAAGAATTGGTTCACACCTGATCCAAGGCAGTGGAAGAGCCTACATGTAATTGAAGCTTGGAAATAAGACTGCAAATTTGGGACTTTAACTACAATTTTTTTTTGTATTACTGTAGTTATCTATGGCCTCACAGTACATTACACTGCTTCATACATTTCTGGTTTCAGGAAATACTAATAGCAATTGTATTTCAGGCTGTGATTGATCACGAGCATGGCTACATGCAGAGCAAGGAGACTGTAGACGTATATTGTACCGCGAGCCACAGTCAGTGTACCATCAGCGCATCTCCTTCTGTCTGGACATCCACAACCAGTCTGGAAGGCTTGCGCTATCCACCCAAGTCATATAACAAGGATCTGGAGAGTGCCGAGGTGAGGGCTTACTGGAATCTGCAACACAAAAATACTACTAGTTAGGCTGGTGTAGACTTGCATGAACATAATTTTTTTCTTTTATCCAAAATCTAAGGTTTTAATGTTTAAAAGAGAATATTAAGGGAATAAAGAAAGAGTTTGGTAAAATTGCATGAGGGAAAGACTGGCTGTGAGATAGTTTCAAACTTACATTTAGTAGATGGACTGAACCTCCACTGTTCCTTATGCTGAATAACCACAGGAGTTTAGTGATTCATATATGATTAAAACTGTGAACAAGAATAAATTACACAAAAATTATAGTGTTCAAATAAAATTTGCTAGATTTCAGTGCACAAATATTTGAATAGGTTATTGTGAAAGTAAAATAATTAACAGTTTTGAGTTTGGGTGGAGTGAACTTGAGCTCTTGGTTGTACCCCTTGTCTTGCCTTGCACACAACTGACGTTATTAACCCCTCTTAAATTTCCAACCCCTGCATTGACCAGCCAGATTCTATCGTGTCATTGCTCAGTTCATTCCCTGTTTTTTTTTTCAGGCTTAAATTCAAGTAATACTTCTAAATGAAGGGGTCTGCTTTCAGACTTTTTATCATGCCGTCCTATTTCTTTGTTAATTCTATATATGTGACATACATTCATCATATGCAATTATTACTGTTTGCAAAGTATACTGAGATTTTTTTTTTCAACAAGTCGGCCGTCCCCCACCGAGGCAGGGTGACCTAAAAAGAAAGAAAATCCCCAAAAGAAAATACTTTCATCATTCAACACTTTCACCAAACTCATACATAATCACTGTCTTTGCAGGGGCGCTCAGATACGACAGCTGAGAATAAGTCCATCCCAACTGTCACTATTCCAGACCCCTCCTTCAAAGTGCAGGCATTGTACTTCCCATTTCCAGGACTCAAGTCCAACTAAATCAATTAACTGGTTTCCCTGAATCCCTTCACAAAATATTACCCTGCTCACACTCCGTCAGGTCCCAAAACCATTCGTCTCCATTCACTCCTATCTAACATGCTCACACATGCTTGCTGGAAGTCCAAGCCCCTCGCCCACAAAACCTCCTTTACCCACTCCCTCCAACCTTTTCGAGAACGACCCCTACCACGCCTTCCTTTCCCTACAGATTTATACACTCTCCAAGTCATTCTACTTTGATCCATTCTCTCTAAATGACCAAACCACCTCAAAAACCCCCTCTTCAGCCCTCTGACAAATACTTTTAGTAACTCCACACCTCCTCCTAATTTCTACACACCGAATTTTTTTGCATAATATTTACACCACACATTGCCCTTAGATAGACTTCTCCACTGCCTCCAGCTGCCTCCTTGCTGCAGCATTTGCAACACATGCTTCACACCCATATAAGAATGTTGGTACCACTATACTTTTGTACATTCCCTTTTCCTCCATGGATAACGTTTTTTGTCTCCACAGATCTAAATACTGTTCACATATATGCTTCACTGTAAACACTTGATCTACACATTCGCTACCCACTCTAAAGCCTCCTTGCTCATCTGCAATCCTACTCTGTCTTACCTCTAATTCTTTCAATAATAACCCTGCCATACACTTTACCTGGTATACTCAGTAAACTTCCCTATAATTCTTACAATCTCTTTTATCCCCTTCCCTTTTATAAAGGAACTATACATGCTCTGCCAATCCCTAGGTACCTTCCCCTTTCATACATTTATTAAACAAAAATACCAACCACTCCAACACTATATCCCCCCTGCTTTTAACATTTCTGTCATGATCCCATCAGTTCCAGCTGCTTTACCCCTTTCATTCGATGTAATGCCTCACGCACCTCCCCACACTCACATCCTGCTCTTCTTCACTCCTAAACGATGTTGTACCTCCCTGGCCAGTACATGAAATTACCGCCCCTTTTTATCGACATTTAAAAGTTCCTCAAAATATTCCCGCCATCTACCCAATACCTCCAGCTCCCCATCTGCTAACTCCCTACTCTGTTTTTAACTGACAAATCCATTCGTTCCTAGGCTTTCTTAACTTGTTTATCTCACTCAAAAAAATTTCTTGTTTTCAGCAAAATTTCTTGACAGAGCCTCTCCCACTCTTTCATCTGCTCTCCTTTTGCACTCTCTCACCACTCTCTTCACCTTTCTTTTACTCTCCATATACTCTGCTCCTCTATTAACACTTCTGTTTTGTAAAAACCTCTCATAAGCTATCTTTTTCTCTTTTATCACACTCTTTACTTCTTCATTCCACCACTGACTCCTCTTCCTCCTGCACCCACCCTCCTATAGCCACAAACTTCTGCCCCACATTCTAATACTGCATTTTTAAAACTATCCAACTCTCTTGAACCCTTCACTACTCATACTTGCACTAGCCCACCTTTCTGCCAATAGCTGCTTATATCTCACCCTAACTTCCTCCTCCCTTAGTTTATACACTTTTACCTCTCTCTTACTTGCTGTTGCCATTTTCATTTTGTCCCATCTACCTTTTACTCTAACTGTAGCTACAACTAAATAATGATCCATATATCCGTTGCCCCTCTATAAACATGTACATCCTGAAGCCTACCCATCAACCTTTTATCCACCAATACATAATCTAGCAAACATTTTCATTACGTGCTATATCATACCTTGTATACTTATTTTTCCTCTTTTTCATAAAATATGTATTACTTATTACCAAACCTCTTTCTACACATAATTCAATTAACAGTTCCCCATTTACATTTACCCCTGGCACCCCAAATTTACCTACTACTTCCTCCAACCACAAGACTCTCTCACTTGGTTCAAAACTCCCATGCACTCACTCAACATTTCCCAAAATCTCTCTCTCTCCTCTACACTTCTCTTCTCCAGGTGCATAAACACATACTATAACCCACTTTTCACATCCAACCTTTATTTTACTCCACATAATCCTTGAATTTATACATTTATAATCCCTCTTTACCTGCCATAACTGATTATTCAACATTATTGCCACTCCTTCTTTAGCTCTAACTCTATTTGAAACTCCTGACCTAATCCCATTTATTTCTCCCCACTGAAACTCTCCTACCCCCTTCATCTTTGTCTCACTTAAAGCCAAGACATCCAGCTTCTTTTCATTCATAACATCTACAATCATCTCTTTCTTATCATTCGCACAACATCCACGCACATTCAAACATCCCACTTTTACGGTTTTCTTCTTTTTCTTTTTAGTAATTTTTTTTTTTTTTTATTAACACATCGGTCGATTCCCACCAAGGCAGGGTGGCCCAAAAAAGAAAAACTTCCATCATTATTCACTCCATCACTGTCTTGCCAGAGGGGTGCTTTACACTACAGTTATAAAACTGCAACATTAACACCCCTCCTTCAGAGTGCAGACACTGTACTTCACATCTCCAGGACTAAGTCCGCCTGCCGGTTTCCCTGAATCCCTTCATAAATGTTACTTTGCTCACACTCCAACAGCACGTCAAGTATTAAAACCATTTGTCTCCATTCACTCCTATCAAATACGCTCACACATGCTTGCTGGAAGTCCAAGCCCTCGCACACAAAACTTCCTTTACCCCTCTCTCCAACCTTTCCTAGGCCAACCCCTACCCCTCCTTCCTCTACTACAGATTTATACACTCGAAGTTATTCTGTCTCGTTCCATTCTCTCTACATGTCCGAACCACCTCAACAACTCCTCCTCAGCTCTCTGGATAATAGTTTTGGTAATCCCGTACCTCCTCCTAATTTCCAAACTCCGAATTCTCGGCATTATATTCACACCACACATTGACCTCAGACATGACATCTCCACTGCCTCCAGCCTTCTCCTCGTTGCAACATTCATCACCCATGCTTCACACCCATATAAGAGTGTTGGTATAACTATACTCTCATACATTCCCTTTTTTACTTCCATGGACAAAGTCTTTGTCTCCACAGACTCCGAAGTGCTCCACTCACACTTTTTCCCTCATCAATTCTATGATTCACCTCATCCTTCATAGACCCATCTGCTGACATGTCCACTCCCAAATATCTGAATACATTCACCTCCTCCATACTCTCTCCCTCCAATCTGATATCCAATCTTTCATCACCTAATCTTTTTGTTATCCTCATCACCTTACTCTTTCCTATATTCACTTTCAATTTTCTTCTTTTACACACCCTACCAAATTCATTCACCAATCTCTGCAACTTCTCTTCAGAATCTCCCAAAAGCAGTGTCATCAGCAAAAAGCAACTGTGACAACTCCCACTTTGTATTTAATTCTTTATCTTTTAACCCCACATCTCTTGCCAAGACCCTCGCATTCACTTCTCTTACAACCCCATCTATAAATATATTGAACAACCACGGTGACATCACACATCCTTGTCTAAGGCCCACTTTTACTGGGAAATAGTCCCCTTCTCTCCTACACACTCTAACTTGAGCCTCACTATCCTCATAAAAACTCTTCACTGCTTTCAGTAACCTACCTCCTATTCCATACACCTGCAACATCTGCCACATTGCCCCCCTATCCACCCTATCATACGCCTTTTCCAAATCCATAAATGCCACAAAAACCTCTTTACCCTTATCCAAAAACTGTTCACCTATATGTTTCACTGTAAACACTTGGTCTACACACCACCTACCTTTCCTAAAGCCCCCTTGTTCATCTGCTATCCTGCTTTCTGTCTTACTCTTAATTCTTTCAATAATAACTCTACCATACACTTTACCAGGTACACTCAACAGACTTCTTCCCCTATAATTTTTGCACTGTCTTTTGTCCCCTTTCCTTTATACAAAGGAACAGTACACGCTCTCTGCCAATTCCTAGGTACCTTACCCTCTTCCATACATTTATTAAATAATTGGACTAACTTGCTCTCCATGGGGAAGTGGAACAGAATTCTTCCTCCATAAGCCATGCGTGTCGTAAGAGGCGACTAAAATGCCGGGAGCAAGGGGCTAGTATCCCCTTCTCCTGTATATATTACTAAATGTAAAAGGGGAAACTTTCGTTTTTCATTTTGGGCCACCCCGCTTCGGTGGGAAACGGCCGACGTGTTGAAAGAAGAAGAAAGCACTAACCACTCCAAAACTATATCCCCACCTGCTTTTAACATTTCTATCTTTATCCCATCAATCCCAGCTGCCTTACCCCCTTTCATTCTACCCACTGCCTCACGAACTTCCCCCACACTCACAACTGGCTCTTCCACACTCCTACAAGATGTTATTCCTCCTTGCCCTATACACGAAATCACAGCTTCCCTGTCTTCATCAACATTTAACAACTCATCAAAATATTCCCTCCATCTTCCCGATACCTCTAACTCTCCATTTAATAACTCTCCTCCTATTTTTAACTGTCAAATCCATTTGTTCCCTAGGCTTCCTCAACTTATTAATCTCACTCCAAAACTTTTTCTTATTTTCAACAAAATTTGTTGATAACATCTCACCCACTCTCTCATTTGCTCTCTTTTTACATTGCTTCACCGCTCTCTTAACCTCTCTTTTTCTCTCCATATACTTTTCCCTCCTTGCATCACTTCTACTTTGTAAAAACCTCTCATATGCTAACTTTTTCTCCCTTACTACTCTCTTTACAACATCATTCCACCAATCGCTCTTCTTCCCTCCCGCACCCACTCGCCTGTAACCACAAACTTCTGCTGAACACTCTAACACTACATTTTTAAATCTACCCCATACATCTTCGACCCCATTGCCTACACTCTCACTAGCCCATCTATCCTCCAATAGTTGTTTATATCTTACCCTAACTGCCTCCTCTTTAGTTTATAAACCTTCACCTCTCTCTTACTTACTGCTTCTATTTTCCTTTTATCCCATCTACCTTTTACTCCCACTGTGCTATAACTAAAAAGTGATCTGATATATCTGTGGCCCTCTATAAACATGTACATCCTGAAGTCTACTCAACAGTCTTTTATCTACCAATACATAGTCCAACAGACTACTGTCATTACGCCCTACATCATATCTTGTATACTTATTTATCCTCTTTTTCTTAAAATATGTATTACCTATAACTAAACCCCTTTCTATACAAAGTTCAATCAAAGGGCTCCCATTATCATTTGCACCTGGCACCCCAAACTTACCTACCACACCCTCTCTACATGTTTCTCCTACTTTAGCATTTAGGTCCCCTACCACAATTACTCTCTCACTTGGTTCAAAAGTTCCTATACATTCGCTTAACATCTCCCAAAATCTCTCTCTCTCCTCTACACTCTCTTCTCCAGGTGCATACACGCTTATTATGACCCACTTTTCGCATCCGACCCTTATTTTAATCTACATAATCCTTGAATTTACACATTTATATTCCCTCTTTTCCTTCCATAACTGATCCCTCAACATTATTGCTACCCCTTCCTTAGCTCTAACTCTCTCAGATACTCCTGACTTAATCCCATTTATTTCTCCCCACTGAAACTCGCCTACACCCTTCAGCTTTGTTTCATTTAGGGCCAGGACATCCAACTTCTTTTCATTCATAACATCAGCAATCATCTCTTTCTTATCATCCGCACTACATCCACGCACATTCAAACAACCCAGTTTTATAAAGTTTTTCTTCTTCTCTTTTTTAGTAAATGTGTACAGGAGAAGGGGTTACTAGCCCATTGCTCCCTGTATAGATTTTAGTAAATCTATACAGGAAAAGGAGTTACTAGCCCATTGTTCCCAGCATTTTAGTTGACTTTTACAACACGCATGGCTTACGGAGAAAAGATTCTTATTCCACTTCCCCATGGATATGAAAGGAAAAGAAATAAGAACAAGAACTACAGTGGACCCCCAAGTTACGAACACCTCGGCAATCGTACAATTATGTAAGTGTAATATTATAAGTGCTTTTGTAAGTGTATTTTTGGGGGTCTGAAATGGACTAACCTACTTGACATTATTCCTTAAGGGAGAAAATTCGTTCGGTAATGGCACTTGAGCAGCCTTCTGGAATGAAATATGCTCGTAACCCGTGGGTCCACTGTATTAAGATAAAATCAAAGAAAACTCAGATGAGTGTGTATATATAAATGTGTATATGTATGTGTAGTGTGACCTAAGTGTAAGTAGAAGTAGCAAGACGTACCTGAAATATTGCATGTTTATGAGACAGAAAAAAGACACCAGCAATCCTACCATCATGTAAAACAAATACAGGCTTTCGTTTTACTTACTTGGCAGGACGGTAGTACCTCCATGGGTGGTGCTATCTACAAACCTACTACTACTACTACTTCTTTCAACACGTCGGCTGTTTCCCATCGAAGCGGGGTGGCCCAAAAGGAAAAACGAAAGTTTCTCCTTTTACATTTAATAATATATACAGGAGAAGGGGTTACTAGCCCCTTGCTCCCGGCATTTTAGTCGCCTCTTATGACACGCATGGCTTACAGAGGAAGAATTCTGTTCCACTTCCCCATGGAGTACTACTACTACTACTACTTGTGCTAAATTATGCTATGACTTGATTGGGTTGTGGTGGGGACAATAAGGGAACACTGTATCAACATTCGTGGCCCCAGACTATTCACCATCTTACCAGAAGATATTAGAAACATGGCTGGAACAAGTGTAGAAGCCTTCAAGAGGAAACCGGACAAGTGTCTTCACCAGGTACCAAATCAGCCAGGTTGTGATGGATATGTGGGGCAGCTGGCCTCCAGCAGCAACAGCCTGGTTAACCAGGCAAGCACCAGATGAGCCTGGCCCATGGCTGGGTTCCAAGAGTAGTGAGACTCAAAACTCATCAAAGGTATACCTTTGATGAGTATAGCTGGAATGCATCCAGTGTGAATCCTATGAAACTAGACATACAAAAGTGATAGAGACTTAGAATAGATGAAATTGTATTATTTAGTAATGTGTATAAAAGCCAGTTTTAACAAGATACAAAATTTGTAATTTTTTTTAATGAATTTAAAGCTAATTTTATATTTGCAGGAAAGACGAGAAAGAGAGCAACAAGATTTAGAACTGGCAAAAGAAATGGCAGAAGAAGACGATGACGGTTTTCCATAGAATTAAGGGTGTCTATGCAAGTGCTTAGGTAAAAAATTTCAAATGAATAGAAAATTTCATAGGAACCTTTATGAGACCAGGAAAATTTCTCAGTTTAGTTTCTTTTTAAAATGTTAATCGCAGAATGTGTCTTCGTATTCATTGTCTTCAATGTAAAGTATATATTAAAACTTGTGTTAATAAAAGGGGGATTTTTTTTATTTATTTACCCACGTAAAATTGTAATCTTCAATATTTTTGATTGCAGACAAGAATGTCTTGTGTAATGCAATTTACTGCATTACACAAGTACAGGTCGGCCATCACTAATCCGGCAATCAGTTATCCGGTTCCCTCATTTATCCAGCACTAATTTTGGCTAGTATAATTTCAAATTTCATCATTATACTGACTCAGAAATTTTGCAGATGGTTGTAAATCCACAGCAGCAAGCCAGTGGAGAAGAAAGCAGTGATGAAAATGAGGAAGATGTAGCAGAAAGTCTCTATTGATAGGTTCCTCTTTAATCCTTTTTCGGTGACTTCCGGTTGGCTGGTAATCTTCTTTTTTCTTTCTTGAAGTTGTTTTCTTATCTATTTTAATTTTTTTTTTTTTCAAATAACTTTTATGGCCTGTGAGACCAATATAAGTGCTGTTTTTTCAAATATTCACTCGCTAATTATTACATAATATTTACGTAAGTTTCTTATCACTATTTTGTTTACACAATGTATTTACAAATATTTTCAATAACAAATAATGTTTATTTCTATTGTTCAATCATATATATACAGATACAGTGGACCCCCGCCTAACGAGCAAAATTCATTCCAGAAGCCTGCTCAAGTGCCATTACCGAACGAATTTACTTCCTTAAGAAATAATGTCATGTAGGTTAGTCTATTTCAGACCCCCAAAAATACACTTCCACAAGCACTTACAATATTATACTTACATAATTGTACGATTTCCGGGGTGCTCGTTAGGCGGGGGTCCACTGTATATAGTCACTGGACATGTTTTTAGAAGTTCTGCAGCCTGTGGAAGTCTCTGAAACATGGTTCCATGCACAGTGGTGTTTTACATTCCACACACATAAAACGAGTGTCTCTGCATTGTGGGCGCTTTTTTGTATTTGCACAGACAAAACACCTCTTCTGAGCCTTTTCCTTGCAAGCAGTAGCAGACAGTTTTGTTAGGAAGTGTTCACCAGGCCTCAGACGAGAGGGTAGGTGTTGATAACTTGGTGGGCGGTTTTCTATTGCAGGTGTTGCTCCTTGTTACTTGAATATTATTTGTCTGATGACAGACAAACAAAATTCGCCATATGATGGTTTGTTTCTGGTCTTCAACTTATAAATATTATAAGCATTGAGCATGGAAATGTCCAGAATGTGAAAAAGAGTTTTATGTACCACTTATAACTCTTGCGAACACAATCAGCAAATCTAATCTGCATGTCACATTAGTCCACTGAATGCATATTGAGAGTGTAGTCAATCACAGCTGCAGGTTTTAGAATGGGTTCATTGGTCTCTATTCAGCCTTCCAGTGTCTGCCATTTCGTTAGGGTGAATTGATGACAACAGTGTGACATCTCGTTTGTCATGCCACCGAAATGCCATGTTTGGCAGCAGATGCCTGCACCTGACCTCTACGAGTGCCTGCATTAAACCTAGGCATATGCTTACGATTTGCACGCACTGTACCGCACACATCTGTCAAGTTCACTCAAAAAATCACTGAGGGAGGGGCTTGTGTACCAGTTATCAGTATATAATATATGCCCCTTACCAAGATATGGTTCCATCATTGTTCTAACCACATCACCAGAGATACCCAATAACTTCCTGGTATCTTGCAATGTATAACTTCTAGTGTACACAATAATATCCAATACAAGACCACTGTAGCAATCACAAAGCACAAACAACTTTATAACAAAGCATTTCCTTTTGCTTGGTATATACTGCTTGAATGATAGTCTACCTTTGAACAGAATCAGTGACTCATCAATAACAAGCTTCCTGAAGGAATAAAAATGCATATTGAATTTCTCTTTCAGATACAGAAACACATTCCTAATCTTATATAACCTGTCGTTTCTGTCAGGCCTGGTTTTGTCTGAGAAGTGGAGCATACGTAACAGCAGCACAAATCAATTCACTGATATTATATCTCTGAAACCTGGTGTTGCAATCAGGCGGTCTGTCGACCAGTATGATTTGACACTGTGCTTATACACATGTGGCATAAGCATTATTGTGGCAAAGAAAAGATATATCTTAGCCACAGTTCTCTCTTTCCACTTGTGTAAACATGATCTTGGTGAAAGTATTGTGTTTGCCAAGGTGTACTCGTAGTATCTGTTGCTTTCCCTGACAATGATTTCCATCAGGGGTTCGTCAAAGAATAACTCGAAACATTCCAGTTCAGTGGCATTGTTCCCAAGTGGACAAGATGGGCGTATTCCACTGTGACTTTCATCAAACTGATGGGGATTGGGAATAAAATTGTCAGCTTCCTGCCAATCTCATGTGCGGTCTGCTGGTGAGTACTGGATATTGACAGGTGGTTGTGGTAGTGGAGGTTGTGGTTGTGGGGGTGAGGGTTGCCTTTGTTGTAGGTCTGGTGAGTCAGCAGCGTCGGTGCCAGCATGGTCCACTGCTGGTGCCTCGCGTCTGGCACCACCACCACCACCAGATGTATGCACATTTCTTATCCCAATTGCAGCACTATCATCTTTATTTTCACTATCTGTTCCTGTTGTATGCCCACGGGATGTACTCACTGGGGAATATTCCACTCTACTCACCTTGTGGTTTAGCGCTTCTTTTGATTATAATAATAATCCACTCCACTCGCTACTAGAACTGTTTTGAAGAGCTTGGAGTTCATATTCACTATCACTATCATCACCATTGCTCACATCAGAGTCCTGAATATTAGTAAATAAAAGTTTCCTCTTTCGTTCTGGTACAACAGCACGTGAACAAGACCCCACAGCACCGGAGGTTGAAGGCTGAGGGTTGTCTGGGTTTTCCTCAATATTACCGGTATTATGGTCACTAGTTTCGGTCACAACCTCCTCAAAACCTTGAAAGTCATCATCACTGACACTCCCATCACTGTTAGAACTGTCACTGGGGAACAAAAGTGTTCCAATTCGCCGAGGAGTGAGGAGTTTCTTACCGTGAGTCATGGTGGACAAGGTGTACTAACATGGCATTCCCACAATGCACCACTGGCTCCCCGATTTTTTTCCTACTGTGCACACTTACCACGCAGACCCATTCTCTCACCTCTAGGCCTAACAGCCTTTTCCCGCTTAATTTGAAGGCACTAGAATTTATGTGTACTAGTACATGGAAAACCCCAGCGTGTAAGCCATATTAGTACGGCTAAAACCCTGAAAGGATTAAGGGGGGCTCCTTGATGAGGTAAAGAGGCTATCGGTCTGAGGAATTGGACCTCTTGGTCTTCTTCCTCAGACCAAACCTAATTACCCCCCAATCCCCCCTCCCCTTTCCCATCTTCCCCATCCTCCCTTTTCCCTTTCCTCCTCCTCCTCATCCCTCCCTTATTCCCTTCCCATTTTTACCCTGTGAGCTTCTCTCCATGGGCATTCTGGTTCCTAGGTAGGGGGAAGGGTACCGTGGTCCATCCCATTCTGTTGAGGTTCTTGGCGGTGGTGTAGTTTGCCGTGGAATCAGGATCGCCTGGGGATGTCCCGATCATCCCTCTCCGGTCTCCCGGGGGGTGGCTTTGGGTATCTTTCGGGCGATGGGTGTATCTCTGGAGGCCATTTTTCGGATTCCGGGAGTGGTGGTCGAAGGAGGTATGCTTTGTGGCGGGTATCCGGCCGCCCTCTCTTTTGTCCGCTGAGGTGGCTCGGTGGATGTGAGGTTGCTATCCCGGATTGCTGGTTTACTGGCATGAAGGGTAGGGTATGGCACGGGTTCCATGCAGCATCTGCACTACTTGCGGTGTTGAGGTCCTCTTGGGTGCGGAGGGGGATTTACGCCCCTTTCATTCCTCCTAGGAGCTATTCCTCCACGTTCCCCCCTTTTTTTATTCTTTTTTTTTTTATTTTTATTTTCTTTCTTAAAAACAAAAAGAAAGAAGTAACCTAACCATGGCCGACCCAATCCATGAACCTACTACCCCCAGTCCCCTTCCTGATACCGCACCCAGTTCTGACCCTACCTCGTTAATGGACAACTCTTCGGACACCTCCAATACCCCTGTACCTCTTGCTGGTGCCAGTTCGTCACCTGCTTCAGGTACCGGAGTTCCGACCGGCCCTTTTGACACGTCTGACCTTCGCTCTTCTCTGACCTTGATTCCAGCTTCTCCCTCTATGGTGCGGCAATTTTCGGATTGCTCGCCCGTCCCTCGGACCGCCTCCGGTCCCATATCAAAACGACCAAGACCCTTACATGACGATTCGACTCTTCATTCTCATTCATCTCAGAAACGACCTGCTCGTCACACACTCCCCTTAACCCTTTCAGGGTTTTTGACGTACTAGTATGGCTTACGCACCAGGGCGTTTGACGTACTAGTACGCCTAAATTCTAACGCCCTCAAATCAAGCAGAAACAGGCTGGTAGGCCTAGATGTGAGAGAATGGGTCTGTGCGGTCAGTGTGCGCAGTATAAAAAAAATCCTGCACCACACAGTGCATAATGAGGAAAAAAAAACTCTGACCGTGTTTTTGGTTTAAAACAGGGACTTTGCAGTCTATTTTCGTATAGTATTTATGCTTGTATTCTCGTTTTCTTAGTCTCATTTGATAGAATAGATGATATGTTACAGAAATAGAGATAATTTTGACTGGTTTCATGATGACAAGTACCTTGAAACTGAGCGCAAAGTAGCGAAAATGTTCGATTTTTGCCTATGTTCAAGAGTAAACAAATCACGCCATGCGTCCAATACACATCAACTGGGTAGTCTAATATTCTTGCACAAGTGCGATTATATTATTTATACCGTTTTTACAATGATGCAGTAGTATACATAACAGAAAATCTTTCAATTTTTTGTGAGAATAAAAATTCAAAATGGAAAGCAAAAGTAATGCAATAGGAGCCAGGAGACGTGCCTAATGAACAGATAAAATGTTATTTTAGTGCCAGGAATGTCTGTCTTGTTTATTCTGGACCCTATTTTGAAATTGGCATCTTTTGAAATTTGTGTGAAATTGGCAATATTGTCAATTTCTGACCGCTTTATTGGTTAATTGAAATCGGTAAATTGATGGTTTCTTGTACTCAATTGATAGAACAAATGGAATTCTACAATAATAGCTATGATTTTTGTAGACTGAGACTATGGAATTCGCCGAAAATGGGGCTCAAAGTGGGCGAAATCGCCGATGTGTAAATATCTTCGATACCGCTAACTTTGCGAGAGCATAATTCCGTTAGTTTTCCACCAAATTTCATACTTTTGGTGGCGTTATGATCGGAAAAAGATGCTTTATCATTTCATAAGAAAAAAAATTTTTTTTTTTTTCGAAAATGTTTCTACCCTGAGAGAGAGTTAAGAATCGAGGTCTCGACCCTGAAAGGGTTAAACACTTTGTTTCACACTACTCAATGGACAAAGTTTTTTACTCTAAGACTGACTTCTCCTACTTCCTATCTTTCCAATCATAGTATTGTAAGGCTCTCCTACGCCATGTAGGTAAAGATATCTCATTTCACGCTCTCAAGAGCGGCACTCTCATCATCACGGTCCAGAATGCTGGCTAAGCTCGCGATCTTTCTCTACTTACGACCATAGATACTATATATTCCTATCACTATTGACAAACATCATTCTCTCAATTCTTGTAGTGGTTCTGTCATTTTTACCCCACACCATTGTCCAACGGAATTTCCAGACATGTGGTGGTGACATTTTGGAGCAGCTTGAGCTCCAAGAACTCCCTATCCTCAAAGTTGACACTTTTGTCCTCCCTGCCAGTAAGCGAAGACATTATCCTTGCAATATAGCTCGTTTAACATTTGACTGCCGTGAACTTCCACCTTCGGTCTACATTGCAGGTCACCGTTTACAGGTTCGAAAGATGACCCCTACACCGCAACAGTGTAGAAACTGCTGGCATTTTGGTCATCCAGCAAAATATTGCAGGTCCATGGCCGAATGCCCAATCTGTGGTGCCGACGACCATGCCAGTCCTTCTTGTACTCTACTTCCCTCTTGCCTTAACTGTCATGAGGCGCATCCATCATACTCTCGCCGTTGTCAGGTTTACCTAAATGAGTGGGAAATCCATTGTCTCAAAGAGGCGGAAGGCTTCTCATATGCTATGGCCGTCTCTCATCTACGCCTTCAAGGGAGACTTCCCCGTATTTCCTATTCTCGCATTGCTAAACGTCCCCCCACTTCTGGGGTCCCAATCTCCACGGCTTCCTCTTTGCTCGCCCCATCCTCAGTCACCCCTGTCTTGAATCCTTTTGCTGTTCTTGGCTCCGAGGTCCCTACCTCGGCATCCCATACTGTCCACACCCCTTCCTCTACTCACTTGCACAGTTCTGTGTCTACACGCCCTCGTCCACCACCCAATCCTCACTGCCCCCCTTCTTCTCATAAGTCCGGCAAAAAATCCCCATTATCGGGTTCTTCACCTCCGACTAGTTCTGTAACGTGTGTGGAGGTTCATCCTCCTCCTCGTTCAATATCGTCCCCTCCCAAGTTCCTTCCTTTACTGCCCCTTCCCAGGTCGCTTCCACTCCTGTCCCCTCCTAAGACCCTTTTGACAGTTTCCTCTTCCATCTCCTCGCCCTCTACTATAGTACAGTCTCTAGTCTCCCCGATGGTTGCTCACTCTCCTCCTCTCATTTCTAATGTAGTCCCACATTCTGCATCTTTGTCTTCCGAAACACTGGAAGCTATCGCAGAATTTATTACAGAGACTGAATTGTTGATGGACACCGCTCCACCTCCGGTTCATCCTCCTCTCTCTTCATCTACACCCCTCCTTCCTTCACAGCGTCCCACTTCTTCTTTGATTACAGGTCTTCCGCTGCCTCCACACGTGGACTTTTTTAACCCTAGTCCATAGATACCTCTAACTTCGACTTGTATCTTTCTCTTCATAAGTCATGGCTTATTTGCAGTGGAATATCCGAGGCCTCAGGGGTAACCGGGGTGAGCTTCAGGTGTTGCTCTCCCAGTTTTCTCCTGTTGGGGTCTGTTTGCAAGAACCCAAATTACAATCCACTGTTATCCGTCCCTTTTCGGGCTATGATTTGTTATATTCATCGGATCCTTTTTCCAATGGAACCTTTAACGAAAGTGCTCTTCTTATACGCACTGGTATTCCATACCGTCAGCTCTATGTTCATTCTTCTTTACATTACACCACAGCCCGTATCCGCTTGAATAAGTGGTATACACACTGTTCTTTATATCTCTCCCCCTCTCGGGCTTTGTCTATCCCAGATGTTGATTTTCTGGTTTCTTCCTTGCCTCCACCCCTTCTGTTACTTGGCGATTTTAACGCACACCATTTTCTTTGGGGGGTCGCACTGTGACTCCCGTGGTATTCAGTTGGAGGCATTTCTTGCTTCTCTCCCCCTCCATGTTTTAAATACGGGTACTCCCACCCATTTTGATCCTCTAACTCATTCTTTCTCTTGCATCGATCTCTCCATCTGCTCTTCCTCAACTGTCCTTGACTTCACCTGGTCTGTCCTCCCGGACTTACATGACAGCGATCATTTTCCAATTGTCCTCAAGTCCCCTTCGTATTCTCCACCTTCTCGTAACCCACGCTGGCAATTTGACCGGGCGAAATGGGACCTTTACACACATCGTACTGCTTTTCATGAGGCTCCTTCCTCGTCCTCCATTGATAAGGTTTTACATCTCTTCTCGTCCTCCGTCTTCCTCGCAGCTTCACATTCTATCCCCCAAACCTCGGGCACGCATTCTCAGAAGTGTGTGCCTTGGTGGTCTCCTGCTTGTGCTCGGGCAGTACGTTTGAAACGCGCTGCATGGGGCAGGTACCGGTATAACAGAACCACAGAGAGACTCCTTGATTTTAAGCAGAAGAGAGCAATGGCTCGACGTGTCATCCGCGACGCTAAACGCACTTGCTGGCGGGATTACGTTTCCACCTTCTTTTGATTATAATAATAATAATACGTTTCCACCGTCACTTCGGCTTCCTCGATGAGTACAGTCTGGAAGAAAGTGCGGAAATTGAGTGGTAAATTCTCCCCCAACCTGGCTCCTGTTCTTTGGGTTGCCGGTGTCAATATAGCACACCCTCTTTCCATTGCCACTGAAATTGATAATCATCTGGTCCGCATTTCTCAGGGGCTCCATCTATGCCCCTTTCTTCTAAGTCTGCCAGCGAGTTAAAGCCCTTAGATTTTTCTTCTTTCAGAGAAGAATCTTATAATGTGCCTTTTACCCTTCAAGAACTGGAGACAACACTCCGCTTGCTGATCATCGGCAGTTGGGACAGACGGCATACATATTCGTATGCTACAGCATTTACATCAGTCTGCTCTTGCTGTCCTCTCAAGACTCTTTAATCTTATATGGTCACAAGGAGTTATTCCCCAACTGTGGAAGTCTGCTATTGTTCTCCCTTTTCGTAAACCGGGTACTATGGGACATGATACCTCCCACTACCGTCCCATCGCTCTTACCAGTGCAGTTTGCAAGGTGATGGAACGTCTAGTTAATAGACGTTTGATGTGGTATTTAGAGACGCACAGTAGTCTCTCCACTAGTCAATGTGGCTTTCGTAAGGGCCGTTCTGCCATTGACCCCTTACTGCGCTTGGATACGTATATTCGTAATGCCTTTGCTAATAACCACTCAGTTATCGCCATCTTTTTTGACCTTGAGAATGCTTATGACACAACTTGGAGGTATAATATCTTGGCCCAGGCCCACTCCTTGGGCCTCTGTGGCAATCTACCATTTTTTCTTAAGGCCTTTATTACAATATTAATTACGAGAGCTATGGCAAACCCGATTACTCGGTCTGTTAGTCTAAGGGAATCTGCTCTCATAACCAACACTGCAATACCGTAATAAAATAATAAAGGGTTTTTGTCCGGGGTATAAAATAAATACAGAGACAATAGCTTATAAATATATATATATATTTCTTTTACTAGTAAAACTGTATATATAAAATAGTACAATCTGTACAATACATAAAAACACAAGCATGATCTTTGGTACAATAGATAAGCGTAATAATTTTGTACTATAGTAACAATAATATCATTGTTGAACGACTATGCTGAGCTCGTGTCACACGACACCACAACAATGTAAAAGACATCACAATAACTGTTACCAGACATATCACAAACTCAATGACAAGACATATGTTTCACACCACATGTCACAACATTACCACATGTCACAACATTACCACATGTCACAAGACATTACCACATGTCACAAGACATTACCACATGTCACAAACTGTCACACGACACAACGCCCCTATGTCTCACACTTCGTGTTAACCCTCCATCTCTCTGTGTGAATACACCCTTTCCCGTTGTAACACGCAGTCGCTACTTGTGTCAACTGACACCCTTGTCCGTGTCACACAACACATATCACATCTCTCCGTGTCGCCACCGACACCCTTTTCTCTGTGTTACAGCGCCCCGCTCAAGTTGTGCCCTTTCGACACCTCCATTGTTGGTTCACACCATGTCAGACGAGCGGAGTGTCTCGCGTGACAGATGTCATACGAGCCATCTGAGTCACTGCGGGTCATCGTGCGGCCACAGCCAGCACTGAGTCCAGTATGGTAGCTGGGGTACAGGCTCTCCACTGCTCGATGTTAACCATACTGCAATACTGAGTAGAAAGGCAGACGGATACCACGTTACTCAGTCAATCGTTGAGCATACTGACTTTATGCCAGGTTCCACCCCCTGACATAAACTATGGTGACGTCACACCGGGCGCTGCAGCCCAGTAATACTGGACGTGCAGTGCCCAAATGGTCCGTCAACCATTCAACCCAATTACCTTGTTCAGGGGTTCGCAACAGCCTTCTTAACTGAAAGACATTTCCGTGTCCGGGTTAGTAATGAGCTTTCCCCGGAGTTTATCCAAGCTGAAGGTGTTCCCCAGGAATGTGTTCTGAGCACAACACTCTTTCTGCTTGCTATAAATAATCTGGCATCTGTTCTCCCATCCAATATTTGGTCATTGCTTTATGTGGATGACTTTGCTATAGCTTGTGCGGGTGCTAACTGTCACCTCATTGCAGTTTCCCTCCAGCATGCCATCAACCGGGTTTCTGATTGAGCCACCACTCACGGGTTTAAATTTTCTAGTGGCAAAACTCATCAAATTACGTTTACTAGACGTTCAGTGGTCTCTGAACATCCATTGTACCTATACGGCTCACGTATCCCAGAACGTGATACGGTCAGGTTTCTCGGCCTCCTGTTTGACCGTCGATTGTCCTGGAAACCTCACATTACCTCTCTGAAGGCGACTTGTCATAGCCAGCTGAACCTCCTTAAAACCCTAGCACATCTTTTATGGGGGGTGATTGTAGAACTCTCCTTCGCCTGCACTCAGCCCTAATTTTATCGAAACTCGATTATGGTGACCAGATATATTCGGCAGCCTCCCCTGCTACTCTTTCCAGCCTTAATCCCATACATCACCAGGGATTGCGTTTATGTCTTGGTGCTTTTCATTCTTCCCCGGTTGAGAGTCTAGTATGTAGAAGCAAACATTCCTTCCTTGTCCAATCGTCGTGATGCACATTGCCTTCGCTATTATGTTCGCTCTCATGACCTCCGTAATCCTTCCATGTATAGGATTGTCACAGATGTTAGTAGACGCTCGTTATTTGTTCGTCACCCCTGTTTACTTCTTCCCTTTTCTCTTCGTCTACATTCACTTTTGTCTTCCCTTCAGCTACCACCTTTATATGTTCATGTGACATCTCCCTTTCCCCTACCCCCTTGGGAAGTCCCTGCTGTCCGTGTCTGTTCTATTCCTCTACCTTGCGCAAAGCCCAACTACCTACAGAGGCTTCTCGCTCTTTTTTTCTAGACCACTTCCGTTCTCATTCCCATGCCATCGCAGTGTACACCGATGGTTCAAAGTCATCTGACGGTGTCGGATTCACAGCAGTATTCCCGGCATCTATTACCCTCGGCTAGCATATTTACAGCTGAATTGTATGCCATTCTTATGGCACTTATCCGTATTGCATCTATGCCTGTCACCATTTGTGGTCGTTTCAGACTCCCTTAGTGCTTTACAGGCTATCCGTAAAATTGATACACCTCGCCCCCTGGTTCTTCGTATCCAACTTTGGTTACGCCGTATCTCTAGCTAGCACAAAGATATTGTTTTTTGTTAGGTCCCTGGTCATGTTGATGTACAGGGCAATGAACAGTCAGCAGTACATGACCTTCCAGTTTCATATAGAGGTGTTCCATTCACAGACTATTTTGCGGTCATTGCTACCCACCTTCACACTCATTGGCAACAACACTGGTCTGGCCTGCTAAATAACAAACTTCATTCTATTAAACCGAGTATAGGTTTCTGGCCTTCTTGTCACCAATGTCGAGGTTGGGAGACTACACTCTCCCGTCTTCGCATCGGCCACACTCGTCTTACTCATGAGTATCTCATGGAGAGGCTCCCTGTCCCTCTCTGTGAGCATTGTCAGGTTGCAGTGTCTGTTTGCCATACAGTGGTCCCTCGGTTTTTGCCAAAAATTTGTTCCAGAATGCTGCTCAAGTGCCATTACCGAACGAATTTACTTCCTTAAGAAATAATGTCACGTAGGTTAGTCTATTTCAGACCCCCAAAAATACACTTGCAACAGCACTTACGAAAATACACTTACATAAATGTTCGAGTTTGGAGATGCACGAAAACCGAGGGACCACTGTATTCTGTTGGACTGCCCACTCTATCAACGAGCATGCAGAATTTACCTCCAATGGCGTCTTCGCTTTGCAGCCCTTTCTTTACCTTCCTTCTTGCCGATGGGCCTTCCTTTAATCCTGACTCTCTCAATGACTTTTTGAGAGCAACTGACTTACTACACAAACTCTGAAGTTTATACCTCTAGCACTCCCCTCAGTCCCTTCTACCTCAATCTCTTGCTATACTCTATCCTTGCACTATCCACTACCCTGCAACACTCCATACCCTACTAATCATCCCTCTCACTCTTACAATCCATTCTTCTTGCATCGTACTTTACCCTGCGGCGCTGTACAGTATAACCCTGTGGTTTAGTGCTTCTTTTGATTATAATAATAATATTGATAGGTTAATTGAGTGAATTCTAACCTAACCACTCTGTAATCCAGCACACTACAGGTCCCAATAATGCCGGATTAGTGATGGCCGACCTGTAGTATTTTTAAAGTTTATGAAGAAATAAATTGTTCAAATCAGTTTATTACAGCATTTGTGAAAGGGTTTTGTGGCGTGACATCCCAGCAGTATGTGGGGTGAAGTTGATCAGCTAAGAGAGGAAAAATGTGTGGCAGCTCACACTTTTGTGCTGTAACTGCAGTTACCCATAAATCTTCTGGTGTCTTTCTATTCTCTGAAGGTTGGTAAATGAGTATATATATGTTAACAGTGTTTGAGATGTGTAGAGGTATTTCTTTGGGTAGTGGAGAGCATTGTTTTGATAAATAACCCACCGGCCCACTGTGTCAAGATGGTGGCTGTGTCCTGGTTGCTCACGAGGACTGTTTTTAGGCCAGAAATAATGAGACCTGAAATTATGTTTAATAGATTGTGATGTGATATTTTGCCTTGCTACAAGCAGCCTACCACCAAATCTGTCAATAGTGGAAGGTGAAGCCCCATGGGGGATGGGTTTATGGTGCTGTGTGGGGGTTTTGATCATTAGTTATAAGGAAATTACTATACAAGTGTCAGGCTACTTGGTAACATGTGACTTATAGGTTAAATAAGGTGTAGGGTTTATGTCAGTGGTGGAAGATGTGTAATTTTAATGTCCATATTGTTAGTTACAGTATGTTGATTATTTGATTAGTTTTGTACTGACATGATTATCCAAGGAATCTGACCTATCCTCTTTCTTGGATCAAACCTGTTTGCCCCTTATTCCATAGATGCTGTAAGAATCCTATCATTTCCAGCACTCCTCATGCAAATAATAACTGGCTGTTAATTATACATAATTAACCTTGAATAACCTAACAAGTGTTAGTGTGACTTTTATCCATTTTCTTCCTCAAAAATGATTTCGTCTGGAAGTACTAAGATTATATTTATAGTAGTGGTAAACGTGTATTAACATACGACACCTATGAAATGAGAGGTAACCAGGTCTGGTTCAAGGATAGGGATTGATGGACCAAACACATCAACTCCACGCTGAGGAACTGATTACTACAAACTCCTGATCTTCATTCTTTTCTGCATTGAACTGAGGAAGCCACTGACTGGCGAAGCATTTCCATGGTAAAGTTATCCAAATGTTGCACAAGTGTCTAATTCAAGGATAGGGAGGTTAGCTCATTCCTTGAATCAACAGCCCTTCAATAATATCAAGCCCCTCTCTTTCCCTTCCTCCGAAGGGTAGAAATGATGTACATCTTCAAACATCACACTAAGTGGCTTACACCTTAACCCATTTTTTTGTGAATAAAATAATTACGTCTTCGAACCATTTTGTGAACCTTTTGAGGTGAGTATTGGGGTGCCTTGATGCAAGGAACTGGAGATACTTTCCTCATCCATGGATCAAACCTAACAGAATCCCACACACTAGATGCTCTGTGACTAAGGATTTAACACTTGCTAACTGATAGTCCCTTTCCTCACCTCAGACTATCACACTGTGAATATATTAATGTATGACTCCTGTGGGTTTAACACTACCCAGTGAATATAAGTGTTACCTATATTGAGCACCACCATGAAGGTGCCTTAATACTGGTGAGAGGCTCTTGATCCAAGGACTCTAACCTATCTTTTCCTTGGATCAAACTTGATTGTGTCTCATTCCTGATGTACGATGTCCCCTACACGTTTAGCACTTTCCCTATATATAATTTATTAGCATTTAGCCCACACACTGGCTTTGTCTGTTGATAAATCACTCCTCAAGGAAGGTTCCTTGGCGTTGGTGAGGGGCTCTTGATCTAGGAAATTGGATCTGAATACCTCCCATATCCCCCCCACATGCGCTGTATAATCCTACGGGTTTAGCGCTTCCCTCCTGATTATAGTAATAATATTGGTAAATCATCAATAAAGCTTTGTAACTCCACTTGTGTCTGCAGATGGACCCTCCTTTAATCCTGACTCTCTCATTGACTTTTTGACACAAACTGACTTGCTACACAAACTCTGAAGATTATACCTCTAGCACCTCCCTCAGTCCCTTCTACCTCGATCTCTTGCTACCCTCCTCCCCTGCACTATCCACCGTCATCTTGCACTCCATACCCTACTAATAGTCCATCTCCCTCTTACAACCCACTCTCCCTGCATCCTACAATAACCTGCAGCGCTGTATAACCCCTGTGGTTTAGCGCTTCTATTTGATTATAATTATAATCCACTTGTGTCTACATTTCCTACCCAACCTGTGGTGTGATTTTAACCCACCTCAAACTTGCTAAAAATCTTAATTAAGGTTGTAGTCCAGCATTTAATATGGTGGAAAAACTTCTCTGAAGAAGGGAAATGGGCATGATGGAACTGATATACTGCTTCCTATAAATGTGAAAAGTCCGGCATATATATATAGCTTTCATTAAAGGTTAGAATACATAGTTGTGGTGAGAATGTTGGCCTGCTCCCTCAGGGCTTAACATTTTGACATAAGGGAAAACGGTTCATATCAAGCTAAAGAAAATTCAGTGATGGGTCTAGCCCTTAATTATGATTATAATAAGCTAAAATAATGTGTATGTGCGCCTTTTTTTGGTTCACATTCTCAAGCATAACGAGACCCCTGGTTTAGCGCTCCTCTTTAAGGGGGGCTCCTTGACGTGGTAAAGAGGCTATCGGTCTGAGGATTGGACCTTTGGTCTTCTTCCTCAGACCGAACCTAATTACCCCCAATCCCCCTCCCTTTTCCCATCTCCCCATCCTCCCTTTTCCCTTTCCTCCTCCTCCTCCTCATCCCTCCCTTATTTCCTTCCCAGTTTTACCCTGGGAGCTTCTCTCAGGCATTCTAGTTCCTAGGTAGGGGAAGGGTATCGTAGTCCATCCCATTCTGTTGAGGTCCTTGGCGGTGGTGTAGTTTGCCGTGGAATCTGGATCGCCTGGGGATGTCCCGATCCTCTCCGGTCACCCGGGGGTGGCTTTGGGTATCTTTCGGGCGACGGGTGTATCTCTGGAGGCCACCTTTCGGATTCCGGGGTGGTGGCCGAAGGCGGTATGCTTTGTGGCGGATATCCGGCCGCCTCTCTTTGTCCGCCGAGATGGCTCGGTGGATGTGAGGTTGCTATCCCGGATTGCTGGTTTACTGGCGTGAAGGGTAGGGTATGGCACGGGTTCCATGCAGCATCTGCACTACTTGCGGTGTTGAGGTCCTCTTGGGCACGGAGGTGGATTTGCGCTCCCTTTCATTCCTCCTAGGACCTATTCCTCCACGTTCCCCTTTTTTATTCTTTTTTTATTTTTATTTTCTTTTCTTCTTTCTTTTTTTTTTAAAAATAAAAAGAAAGAAGTAACCTAACCATGGCTGACCCAATCCATGAACCCACTACCCCGGGCCCCTTCCTGATACCGCACCCAGTACTGACCCTGCCTCGTTAACGGATGACTCTTTGGACACCTCTCATGCCCCTGTACCTCTTGCTGGTGCTGGTTCGTCACCTGCTTCAGGTACCAGGGTCCCGACTGGCCCTTTCGATACGTCTGACCTTCGCTCTTCTCTGACCTTGATTCCGGCTTCTCCTCGACGGTGCGGCAATTTTCGAATCGCTCGCCCGTCTCCCATCGGACCACCCCCGGTCCCACACAAAAACGACCAAGACCCACACATGACGATTCGACACTCCCTTCTCGTTCATCGCAGAAACGACCAGCTCGTCACTCACTCCCCTTAAACTCTCTGTTTCAAACTACTCAATGGACAAAGTTTTTACTCTTCGTCCAACTTCTCCTAATACATATCTTTCAGACCATAGTATTGGTAAGGCTCTACTACGCCATGTTGGTCAAAACATCTCATTTCACGCTCTCAAGAGCGGCACTCGCATCATCACGGTCCAGAATGCTGGCCAAGCTCGTGATCTTTCTCTTCTTACGACCATTGACAATACACCTGTTACTATTGACAAGCACCATTCCCTCAATTCTTGTTGTGGTTCTGTCATTTTGCCCCACACCATTGTCCAACGGAATTTCCAGACATGTGGTGATGACATTTTCGAGCAGCTTGAGCTCCAAGAACTCCCTATCCTTAAAGTTGACACTTTTGTCCTCCCAGCCAATAAGCGAAGACGTTATCCTTGCAATATAGCTCGTTTAACGTTTGACTGCCGAGAACTGCCACCTTCGGTCTACATTGCAGGTCAACGTTTACAAGTTCGAAAGGTGACCCCTACACCGCAGCAGTGTAGAAACTGCTGGCGTTTTGGTCATCCAGCAAAATATTGCAGGTCCATGGCCGAATGCCCAGTCTGTGGTGCTGACGACCATGCCAGTTCTTCTTGTACTCTACCTCCCTCTTGCCTTAACTGTCATGAGGCACATCCTTCATATTCTCGCCGTTGTCAGGTTTACCTGAATGAGCGGGAAATCCGTTGTCTCAAAGAGGCGGAAGGCTTCTCCTATGCTATGGCTGTCTCTCATCTTCGCCTTCAAGGGAAACTTCCCCGTATTTCTTATTCTCGCATTGCTAAACGTCGCCCCGCTTCTGGGGTCCCAACTTCCACGGCTTCCTCTGTGGTTGCCTCATCCGCAATCACCCCTGTCTCGAATCCTTTTGATATTCTTGGCTCCGAGGTCCCTACCTCGGCTTCCCATACTGTCCACACTCCTTCCTCTACTCACTCGCACAATCCTGAGTCTACACGTCCTCGTTCTTCACCTAAACCTCAGCGCCCCCCTCCTTCTCATAAGCCCGGCAAAAAATCCCTACTGCCAGGTCCTTCGCCTCTGACTAGTTCTATAACGTGTGTGGAGGTTCATCCTCCTCCTCATACACTACCTTCATCCCCTGTCCCCTCCCAAGCCCCTTCGACAGTTTCCTCTTCTATCTCCTCACCCTCTACTTTAGTGCAGTCTATAGACTCCCCGATCGTTGCTCACTCTTCTTCCATTTCTAATGTAGTCCCACATTCTGCATCTTTGACTTCCGAAACACTGGAAGCTATTGCAGAATATATTACAGAGACTGGACAGATGATGGACACTACTCCACCTGAGGCTCATCTCTCTTCGTCTCAACCCTCCCTTACTTCACAACGTCCTCCTCCTCCTCCTCTGATTACAGGTCTTCCGCTGCCTCCACACGTGGACTTTTCTAACCCTAGTCCATAGATTCCTCTCACTTCCACTTATATCTTTCTCTCCATAAATCATGGCTTATTTACAGTGGAATATCCGAGGCCTCAGGGGTAACCGGGGTGAGCTTCAGGTGTTGCTCTCTCAGTTTTCCCCTGTTGGGGTCTGTTTGCAAGAACCCAAATTACAATCCACTGTTATCAGGCCCTTTTCAGGCTATGATTTGTTATATTCATCGGATCCTTTTTCCGATGGAACCTTTAACGAAAGTGCTCTTCTTATACGCACTGGTGTTCCATACCGTCAGCTCTATGTTCCTTCTTCCTTACATTACACCGCAGCCCGTATCCACTTGAATAAGTGGTATACACTCTGTTCTTTATATCTCTCCCCTTCGCGGGCAATGTCAATCCCAGATGTTGATTTTCTGGTTTCTTCCTTACCGCCACCCCTTCTATTACTCGGCGATTTTAACGCACACCATTTTATCTGGGGAGGATCGCACTGTGACTCCCGTGGCATTCAGTTGGAGGCATTTCTTGCTTCTCTTCCCTCCATGTTTTAAATACGGGTACTCCTACCCATTTTGATCCCCGAACTCATTCTTTCTCCTGCATCGATCTTTCCATCTGCTCTTCATCTACTGTCCTTGACTTCACCTGGTCTGTCCTCCCGGACTTACATGACAGCGATCATTTCCCAATCATCCTTAAGTCCCCTCTGTTTTCTCCACCTCCTCATTGCCCACGCTGGCAATTTGACCGGCGAAATGGGACCTTTACGCACATCTTACTGCCTTTCATGAGGTTCCTATCTCGTCCTCCATTGATGAGGTTTTACATCTCTTTTCGTCCTCCATCTTCACAGCGGCTTCACATTCTATTCCCCAAACCTCGGGCAAGCATCCTCAGAAGTGCGTGCCTTGGTGGTCTCCTGCTTGTGCTCGGGCAGTGCGTTTGAAACGTGCTGCATGGGGCAGGTATCGATATAACAGAACCACAGAGAGACTCCTTGATTTCAAGCAGAAGAGAGCTATTGCTCGTCGTGTCATACGTGATGCTAAACGCACTTGCTGGCGAGATTACGTTTCTACTGTCACTTCGGCTTCCTCGATGAGTGCAGTCTGGAAGAAAGTGCGGAAATTAAGTGGTAAATTCTCCCCCGACCCGGCTCCTGTTCTTCAGGTTGCTGGTGTCGATATAGCACACCCTCTTGCCGTTGCCACTGAAATTGGTAACCATCTCGTCCGCATTTCTCAGGGGCTCCATCTATGCCCCTCGTTCCTTTCTTCTAAGTCTGCCAGCGAGTTAAAGCCCTTAGATTTTTCTTCTCTTAGAGAAGAATCCTATAATGTGCCTTTTACCCTTCAAGAACTGGAGGCAACACTCTCTGCTTGCCGATCATCGGCAGCTGGGCCAGACGGCATACATATTCGTATGCTACAGCATTTACATCAGTCTGCTCTTACTGTCCTCTTACGACTCTTTAATCTTATATGGTCGCAAGGAGTTATTCCCCAGCTGTGGAAGTCTGCTATTGTTCTCCCTTTTCGAAAACCAGGTGCTACGGGACGTGATCCCTCTCACTACCGTCCCATCGCTCTTACCAGTGCAGTTTGCAAGGTAATGGAACGTCTAGTTAATAGACGTTTGATGTGGTATTTAGAGACTCACAATAGTCTCTCCCCTAGTCAGTATGGTTTCCGTAAGGACCGTTCTGCCATTGACCCCTTGCTGCGCTTGGATACGTATATTCGTAATGCCTTTGCGAATAACCATTCGGTTATCGCTATCTTTTTCGACCTTGAGAAGGCTTATGATACAACTTGGAGATATAATATCTTGGCCCAGGCCCACTCCTTAGGCCTCCGAGGCAACTTACCATTCTTTCTTAAGGCTTTCTTAACTGACAGACATTTCCGGGTCCGGGTTCGTAATGAACTCTCCCCGGAATTTGTCCAAGCTGAAGGTGTCCCCCAGGGATGTGTTCTGAGCACAACACTTTTTCTGCTTGCTATAAATAATCTGGCATCTGTTCTCCCATCCAATATTTGGTCATCGCTCTATGTGGATGACTTTGCTATAGCTTGTGCAGGTGCTGACTGTCACCTCATTGCAGTTTCCCTCCAGCATGCCATCAACCGGGTTTCTGATTGGGCCACCACTCACGGGTTTAAGTTTTCTAGTGGCAAAACTCATCAAATTACGTTCACTAGACGTTCAGTGGTCTCTGATCATCCATTGTACCTATACGGCTCACGTATCCCAGAATGTGATACAGTCAGGTTTCTCGGCCTCCTGTTTGACCGCAGATTGTCCTGGAAACCTCACATTACCTCTCTGAAGGCGACTTGCCATAGCCGGCTGAACCTCCTTAAAACCCTCGCACATCTTTCATGGGGGCTGATCGTAGAACTCTCCTTCGCCTACATTCAGCCCTAATTCTATCGAAACTCGATTATGGTGACCAGATATATTCGGCAGCCTCTCCTGCCACTCTTTCCAGCCTTAATCCCATCCATCACCAGGGATTACGCTTATGCCTTGGTGCTTTTCGTTCTTCCCCGGTTGAGAGCCTCTATGTAGAAGCGAACATTCCATCCTTGTCCGATCGTCGTGATGCACATTGCATTCGCTATTATGTTCGCTCTCATGACCTCCGCAATCCTTCCATGTATAGGATTGTCACAGATGTTAGTAGACGCTCGTTATTTGTTCGTCGCCCCTGTTTACTTCGTCCCTTTTCTCTTCGTCTGCATTCACTCTTGTCTTCCCTTCAGCTTCCGCCTTTATATGTTCATGTGGCTTCACCCTTTCCTCTCCCCCCTTGGGAAGTTCCTGCTGTCCGTGTCTGTTCTATTCCTCTACCTTGCGCGAAAGCCCAACTGCCTACGGCGGCTTCTCGCTCTTTCTTTCTAGACCATTTCCGTTCTCATTCCCATGCCATCGCAGTATACACCGATGGTTCAAAGTCATCTGACGGCGTCGGATTCGCAGCAGTGTTTCCGGACAGCGTCGTACGAGGGCATCTGTTACCCTCGGCTAGCATATTTACGGCTGAATTGTATGCCATTCTTGTGGCACTTATCCGTATTGCATCTATGCCTGTATCACCATTTGTGGTCGTTTCAGACTCCCTTAGTGCTTTACAGGCTATCCGTAAAATTGATACACCTCACCCCTAGTTCTTCGTATCCACCTTTGGTTACGCCGTATCTTTAGCAAGCATAAAGATATTGTCTTTTGTTGGGTCCCTGGTCATGTTGACGTACAGGGCAATGAACAGGCAGACACTGCTGCGCGGTCAGCAGTACATGACCTTCCAGTTTCATATAGAGGTGTTCCTTTCACGGACTATTTTGCGGTCATTGCTACCCACCTTCGCACCCGTTGGCAACAACGCTGGTCTGACCTGCTGAATAACAAACTTCATTCTATTAAACCGGTTATAGGTTTCTGGCCTTCTTCTTGTCACCAATGTCGAGGTTGGGAGACTACACTCTCCCGTCTTCGCATCGGCCACACTCGTCTTACTCACGGGTATCTCATGGAGAGGCTCCCTGCCCCTCTCTGTGAGCATTGTCAGGTTCCAGTGTCTGTTCGACATATCCTGTTGGACTGCCCACTCTATCAACGAGCACGCAGAATTTACCTCCAACGACGTCTTCGCTCTGCGGCCCTTTCTTTACCTTCCCTTCTTGCAGATGGCCCCTCCTTTAATCCTGACTCTCTCATTGACTTTTTGACAGAAACTGACTTACTACACAAACTCTGAAGATTATACCTCTAGCACCTCCCTCAGTCCCTTCTACCTCGATCTCTTGCTACCCTCCTCCCTGCACAATCCACCGTCATCTTGCACTCCATACCCTACTAATCGTCCATCTCCCTCTTACAACCCACTCTCCCTGCATCCTACAATAACCTGCAGCGCTGTATAACCCTGTGGTTTAGCGCTTCTATTTGATTATAATAATAATAATGGTTTAGCGCTTCTTTTGATTATAATAGAGACCCCTTGGAGTGATTTTAAGCAATATTTTCCATATTCCTTGATGCTGGTGAGGGGCTCTTGATCTAGGGAATTGGATCTGTGCACCGGTTCCCTGAATTAAGCCTGAATACCTTCCATATTTCCCCCCCACAGGCGCTGCATAATTCTACGGGTTTAGCGCTCCCCCATGATTATAATAATAATGTACTTTTAGAAATAAAGATTATTGTGGAACTTGTGTGTAGAAACTGCTGGGGATAAAATAATGTTTATATAACGTAGTGTTGATGTAACTTTTCAAAGATGTTAAGCCACAGGCACCAACATCACCTATAATTTACTCTTTTATGGTAATCAGTTAAGTAAAACGTACGTATTATAATGTTGAAGAGAAATTAATATTTTAGTGAAAATGTAGTACTCACCTGGAAGTGTTATTAAATTCATTGAAAAGATGTATTGGGAGAAAACGGGGGAGAGCAACGAGAAATGGCGGAGTAGAACAGATCGGACCGGGAATTTGTTGAGAATTAATCTCATTTACGCTGTATAACCCTTGTGGTTTAGCGCTTCTTTTGATAATAATAATAATAATCTCATTTAATCTACGCCGATAGAAACAGTATCGTAAAATATAGTGTCCTATATCATAAGTGAATTTAACGGGTATCTGTAATCCTGCAGATACAAAGTGAAACTATCAAAATAAGGATATGAATGAAAAACAAGCTGTTGCTGGAGAATCTACATTGCCCACCGCATGTATCATTATATATGTAATGTACGTCTCCCAGTGTGAATTAAATATCACTACAGATAATGTATCTACTGGACAACAGTAGTGTACCAGCCTGCTAGGGAGGCGTTAGGATATATCAAATCACAATTTGGTAATATTTAAATGTCCGTCTTTTTGAAACATCCTGTATATATAATCACTAAGTAAGTTTATTCAGGTATACACAAATACATAGCATATGTGTAGACAACCCAGGATAACCCAAAAAAAAAAAAAAAAAAAGACTTATTTCCACTGGGGTCCTTTTAAAACATTATTATACACTCGCCAGATCATTATAATCAAGGGGGAAGCTCTAAACCCGTAGGACTATTCAGGCTTAATTCAGGGAACTGGAGCACAGATCCAGTTCCCTAGATCAAGAGCCCCTCACCAGCGTCAAGGAACCTGCCTTGAGGGGCACACTCGCCAGAGTACTAACAAGAGTATGCCTAGAGAGGGTTTCGGGGGTCAGCGCCCCCGCGGCCCGGTCTGAGACCAGGCCTCGTGGTGGATCAGGGTCTGATCAACCAGGCTGTTACTGCTGGCCGCACGCAAACTGACGTACGAACCACAGCCCGGCTGGTCAGGTACTGACTTTAGGTGCCTGTCCAGCTCCCTCTTGAAGACAGCCAGGGGTCTTGAAGACAACCAGGGGTCTTGAAGACAACCAGAGGTCTTGAAGACAGCCAGGGGTCTTGAAGACAACCAGGGGTATTGAAGACAACCAGGGATCTTGAAGACAGCCAGGGGTCTTGAAGACAGCCAGGGGTCTTGAAGACAACCAGGGGTCTTGAAGACAACTAAGGGTCTTGAAGACAACCAGGGGTCTTGAAGACAACCAAGGATCTTGAAGACAGCCAGGGTCTTGAAGACAGCCAGGGGTCTTGAAGACAACCAGGGGTCTTGAAGACAGCCAGGGTCTTGAAGACAACTAAGGGTCTTGAAGACAACCAGGGGTCTTGAAGACAACCAAGGATCTTGAAGACAGCCAGGGGTCTTGAAGACAACCAAGGATCTTGAAGACAACCAGGGGTCTTGAAGACAATCAGGGGTCTTGAAGACAA
>WNWK01009416.1:0-76884 GCA_009830355.1 Cherax destructor | reverse complement strand
GCTGTTGATCACGATAAAGAATTCGATATTGTTTATTTAGACTTTAGTAAGGCTTTTGATAGAGTACCGCACCAGAGACTGTTAAAGAAAGTGGCAGCTCATGGCATTGGGGGAAAAGTGCTGTCATGGATCGAGTCATGGCTCACCAATAGGAAGCAGAGAGTGTGCATAAATGGGGTTAAATCCGAATGGGGACTTGTAACAAGTGGTGTTCCACAGGGATCAGTCTTAGGCCCATTGTTATTTATAATATATATCAATGACCTTGATGAGGAATTACTAGTGATATGAGCAAATTCGCCAGACACGAAGATAGGTAGGATAATTGATTCAAACATAGATGTCATAGAACTTCAGGAAGATTTAGACAAACTTAATTCGTGGTCAGAAAAGTGGCAGATGCAGTTCAATGTAGATAAATGCAAGGTTCTGAAGCTCGGGAGTGTCCATACCCAAGCACTTATAAGTTAAATAACGTGAACTTAGCCATACAGATTGCGAGAAGGACTTGGGGGTGATGGTAAGCAGCAACCTTAAACCAAGACAGCAATGCCTAAGCGTACGTAATAAGGCAAATAGATTACTGGGATTTATATCAAGAAGTGTTAGCAACAGAAGTCCAGAGGTTATATTACAGCTTTATACATCATTAGTAAGGCCTCACCTAGATTACGCAGCTCAGTTCTGGTCTCCATATTACAGAATGGACATAAATTCGTTAGAAAACATTCAGCGTAGAATGACTAAATTAATACATAGCATTAGAAATCTTCCTTACTGAAGAAAGATTGAAGACCCTAAAATTACATTCACTTGTAAGACGTAGAATGAGGGAGACATGATCGAGGTATACAAGTGGAAAATGGAGTATTAACAAAGGGGATATAAATAAGGTCTTGAGGATATCTCTCCAGAGAGAACCCGCAATAATGGATTCAAGTTAGATAAGTTTAGATTTAGAAAGGATATAGGAAAGTATTGGTTTGGAAATAGGGTAGTTGATGAGTGGAACAGTCTGCCTAGTAGGGTTATTGAAGCTAGGACCTTGGGTAGTTTCAAATTTAGGTTGGATAAATTCATGAGTGAGAGGGGTTGGATTTGAGTGGGACTCGCGCATGAGTGGGTAGAATTGTCAAAGCTTATTTCTTGGGTAGCTTTGAAAATAGGGTTGAGCAAATATTCTGTTAGTGGGATGGATTGTGAAGGACCTGCCTAGTATGGGCCAACAGGCCTGCTGCAGTGTTCCTCCTTTCTTATGTTCTTATGAATGTGAAGGACCTGCCTAGAATGGGCCAACATGCCTGCTGCAGTGTTCCTCCTTTCTTATGTTCTTCTTATGTTCTTATGCAGCCGATTGTGCGAGACGTTAGGAAGTGGTGAGGAACAATGTTGAGACACATAACAATCACGTCACCACAACAAGACTACACCTCACAATCATGTCACCACAACAAGACTACACCTCACAATCATGTCACCACAACAAGACTACACCTCACAATCATGTCAGCACAACAAGACTACACCTCACAATCATGTCACCACAACAAGACTACACCTCACAATCATGTCACCACAACAAGACTACACCTCACAATCATGTCACCACAACAAGACTACACCTCACAATCATGTCACCACAACAAGACTACACCTCACAATCATGTCACCACAACAAGACTACACCTCACAATCATGTCACGACAACAAGACTACACCTCACAATCATGTCACCACAACAAGACTACCTCACAATCATGTCACCACAACAAGACTACACCTCACAATCATGTCACCACAACAACACTACACCTCACAATCATGTCACCACAACAAGACTACACCTCACAATCATGTCACCAAAACAAGACTACACCTCACACACGTGTGACAACACCCGACTCTGTGAAACCCACCTGATACTCTACCCAAGCATTAAGATTTTTTACTTGTCTAATGTATCATGTAAAAAATCTAATGCTTGGGTAAGATCAGGATTTCTCAGGTTGGATGTTGTCACGTGATTGTGAGTATAGCTTGACCCTTTATATGCCTATGCCTTCCAATGATGTTTTATTTTTATAGTTCCTTGATATTGTGAGAAGTCATGAAAGCCCTTGGAATTTCGCTATTCTTTCACAGTGCTTGTTCTATATATATATATATATATATATATATATATATATATATATATATATATATATATATATATATATTTTTTTTTATTAACACATCGGCCGATTCCCACCAAGGCAGGGTGGCCCGAAAAGAAAACTTTCATCATCATTCACTCCATCACTGTCTTGCCAGAGGGGTGCTTTACACTACAGTTATAAAACTGCAACATTAACACTCCTCCTTCAGAGTGCCGGCTACTGACTTCCCATCTCCAGAACTCAAGTCCGGCCTGCCGGTTTCCTGAATCCCTTCATAAATGTTACTTTGCTGACACTCCAACAGCACGTCAAGTATTAAAAACCATATGCCTCCATTCACTCCTATCAAATACGCTCACACATGCTTGCTGGAAGTCCAAGCCCCTCCACATAAAACTTCCTTTACCCCTCCCTCCAACCTTTCCTAGGCCGACCCCTACCCCGCCTTCCCTCCACTACAGATTTATACACTCTCGAAGTCACTCTGTCTCGTTCCATTCTCTCTACATGTCCAAACCACCTCAACAACCCCTCCTCAGCTCTCTGGACAATCGTTTTGGTAATCCGCACCTCCTCCTAATTTCCAAACTCCGAATTCTCTGCATTATATTCACACCACACATTGACCTCAGACATGACATTTCCACTGCCTCCAGCCTTCTCCTCGTTGCAACATTCATCACCCATGCTTCACACCCATATAAGAGCGTTGGTATAACTATCTCTCATACATTCCCTCTTTACTTCCATGGACAAGGTTCTTTGTCTCCACAGACTCCAGAAGTGCTTCCCTCACCCTTTTCCCCTCATCAATTCTATGATTCACCTCATCCTTCATAGACCCATCCGCCGACATGTCCACTCCCAAATATCTGGAATACATTCACCTCCTCCATACTCTCTCCCTCCAATCTGATATCCAATCTTTCGTCACCTATTCTTTTTGTTATCCTCATCACCTTACTCTTTCCTATATTCACTTTCAATTTTCTTCTTTTATACACCCTACCAAATTCATCCACCAACCTCTGCAACTTTCTTCAGAATCTCCCAAAAGCACAGTGTCATCAGCAAAAAGCAACTGTGACAACTCCCACTTTGTATTTGCTTCTTTATCTTTTAGCCCAACACCTCTTGCCAAGACCCTCGCATTCACTTCTCTTACAACCCCATCTATAAATATATTGAACAACCACGGTGACATCACACATCCTTGTCTAAGGCCCACTTTTACTGGGAAATAGTCCCCTTCCCTCCTACACACTCTAACCTGAGCCTCACTATCCTCATAAAAACTCTTTACTGCTTTCAGTAACCTTCCTCCTATTCCATACACCTGCAACATCTACCAGATTGCCCCCCTATTTACCCTATCATACGCCTTTTCCAAATCCATAAATGCCACAAAATCATCTTTACCCTGATCCAAATACTGTTCACCTATATGTTTCACTGTAAACACTTGGTCTACACACCCCCTACCTTTCCTAAAGCCCCCTTGTTCATCTGCTATCCTACTTTCTGTCTTACTCTTAATTCTTTCAATATTAACTCTACCATACACTTTACCAGGTACACTCAACAGACTTATTCCCTATAATTTTTGCACTCTCTTTTTGTCCCCTTTGCCTTTATACAAAAGGAACAATACACGCTCTCTGCCAATCCCTAGGTACCTTACCCTCTTCCATACATTCATTAAATAATAGCACCAACCACTCCAAAACTATATCCCCACCTGCTTTTAACATTTCTATCTTTATCCCATCAATCCCAGCTGCCTTACCCCTTTCATTCTACCCACTGCCTCACGAACTTCCCTACACTCACAACTGGCTCTTCCACACTCCTACAAGATGTTATTCCTCCTTGCCCTACACACGAAATCACAGCTTCCCTGTCTTCATCAACATTTAACAACTCCTCAAAATATTCTCTCCATCTTCCCGATACCTCTAACTCTCCATTTAATAACTCTCCTCTCCTATTTTTAACTGTCAAATCCATTTGTTCTCTAGGCTTCCTCAACTTATTAATCTCATTCCAAAACTTTTCTTATTTTCAACAAAATTTGCTGATAACATCTCACCCACTCTCTCATCTGCTCTCTTTTACATTGCTTCACCACTCTTTTAACCTCTCTTTTTCTCGCCATACTCTTCCCTCCTTGCATCACTTCTACTTTGTAAAACCTCTCATATGCTAACTTTTTCCCTTACTACTCTCTTTACATCATCATTCCACCAATCGCTCCTCTTCCCTCCCCCACCCACTCGCCTGTAACCACAAACTTCTGCTGAACACTCTAACACTACATTTTTAAATCTACCCCATACATTTTCAACCCCATTGCCTACACTCTCACTAGCCCATCTATCCTCAATAGTTGTTTATATCTTACCCTAACTGCCTCCTCTTTTAGTTTATAGACCTTCACCTCCTCTACTTACTGATTCTATTTTCCTTGTATCCCATCTACCTTTTACTCCCACTGTAGCTATAACTAAAAAGTGATCTGATATATCTGTGGCCCTCTATAAACATGTACATCCTGAAGTCTACTCAACAGTCTTTTATCTACCAATACATAGTCCAACAAACTACTATCATTACGCCCTACATCATATCTTGTATACTTATTTATCCTCTTTTTCTTAAAATATGTATTACCTATAACTAAACCCCTTTCTATACAAAGTTCAACCAAAGGGCTCCCATTATCATTTACACCTGGCACCCCAAACTTACCTACTACACCCTCTCTGCATGTTTCTCCCACTTTAGCATTTAGGTCCCCTACCACAGTTACTCTCTCATTTGGTTCAAAAGTTCCTATACATTCGCTTAACATCTCCCAAAATCTCTCTCTCTCCTCTACACTCCTCTCTTCTCCAGGTGCATACACGCTTATTATGACCCACTTTTCGCATCCGACCCTTATTTTAATCCACATAATCCTTGATATATATATATGTATAATATATATATATATATATATATATATATATATATATATATATATATATATATATATATATATATATATATATATATATATATATATATATATATATATATATATATATATATATATATATATATATATATATATATATATATATATATATATATATATATATATATATATATATATATATATATATATATATATATAAGTTTTTCTATTTTTCAGTGTTTGCTTTGGGTAGGAAATTGACGATAAAAAGGATGGACGGACTACCACTGTGTCTTTGTCAGTTGCAGATTATGTTACACTGAGACATACGTCAGTGAGAGGTACATCACAGAGATGTACATCACTCAGAGGTACATCACTGGGAGGAACATCACTCAGAGGTACATCACAAAGATGTACATCACTCAGAGGTACATCACTGAGAAGTACTTCATTGAGATGTATATCACTGAAAGGTTCATCTTAGAGAGGTACATCACTGTGAAGTACATCACTGGGAGGATCATCACTGAGAGGTACATCACAGAGATGTACAAAACTTAGAAATACATCACAAAGATGTACATCACTATGGAGTACATCACAGTGAGGTACATCACTGTGATGTACATCACTTAGAGGTACACTCTTAGAGGTATATCACTGTGAGGTACATCACTGAGCAGCACATCACTGAGGGGTCCATCACTGTGATGTACATTGCTGAGAGGTACATCACTGTAGATCATCTAGCACTGAGAGTTACATCAATGTGAGGTATATCACTGATATATACTTTACTGATGAGGTACTTCACTGAGAGTTACATCACTGTGAGGTACATCACTGAGAGTTACAACACTGTGAGATACATGAAAGAGAGATATATTACTGAGGTACATCACTGAGTAGTACATCACTTAGAGGGACAGTTCTATGTAAATCACTGTTAGGTACATCACTGTGAAGTACATGAACGAGGAGTACATCACTAAGAGGTTTATCAAAGTGAGATACATAAATGAGAGGTACATCACTGAGAGGTACATCAATGTGAGGTACATCACTGAAAGCTACACTATTTAGTAGTATGTCACCGAGAGATACATCTTTTAGTGGTACATCATGACAGGTACATCACTATGTGGTACATCACTGAGAGGTACATCACTTAGTGGTACATCATGAGAGGTACATCACTTAGTGGTACATCACTGAAAGGTACATCACTGAGAGGTACATCGCTGAGAGGTACATCACTTAGTGGTGCATCACTGAGAGTTACATCACTAAGAGGTACATAACTAAGTGGTACATCACTGAAAGGTACATCACATAATGGAACATCATGAAAGGTACATCACTTTGAGGCATATCACTGAAAGGTACATTACAGAGATGTACATCACTGAGAGGTACATCACTTAGTGGTACATCATGACAGGTACATCACTTAGTGGTACATCATGACAGGTACATCACTTATTGGTACATCATGACAGGTACATCACTTAGTGGTATATCACTGATAGGAACATCACTGAGAGGTATATCACTGTGAGGTACACCGCTGTAGTTTATGTGGCATTGAGAGGTACATCACTGTTGTTTATGTGGCACTGAGAGGTATATCACTGTAGATCATGTAGCACTGAGATGAACATCACTGTAGATCATGTAGCACTGAGATGAACATCACTGTAGATCATGTAGCACTGAGAGGTATGTCACTGTATATCAGGTAGGTCTCAGAAGTTTAACACTGTAGATCATGTAGCACTGAGAGGTATATCACTATAGACCATGTAGCACTGAGATATGTAACACTGTAGTTTATGTAGCACTTAAGAGATTCAACACTGAAGATCATGTAGCCACGAGTGGTACAATACTGTAGATCATGTAGCACTAAGAGGTACATCACTTAGAGGAACATCATTGAGAGTTACATCACTGTAGACAATGTAGTACTGTGAGGTACATCACTGCAGATCATGTAGCACTGAGAGGTACATCACTGTAGATCATGAAGCACGAGAGGTACATCGCTGAAGATCATGTAGCACTGAGATGTACATCACAGTAGATCATGTAGCACTGAGAGGTACATCACTGTACATCATGTAGCACTGAGAGGTACATCACTGTAGATCATGTAGCACTGAGAGGCAAATCACTGTAGATCATGTGACACTGAGAGATACATCACTGTAGATCATGTGACACTGAGAGGTACATCACTGTAGATCATGTGACACTGAGAGATACATCATTGTAGATCATGTGACACTGAGAGGTACATCACTGTATATCATGTAACACTGAGAGGTACATCATTGTAGATCATGTGACACTGAGGAGTACATCACTGTAGATAATGTGACACTGAGAGGTACATCACTGTAGATAATGTGACACTGAGAGGTAAATCACTGTAGATCATGTGACACTGAGAGATACACCACTGTAGATGTGACACTGAGAAGTACATCACTGTAGACCATGTGACACTGAGAGGTACATCATTGTAGATCATGTGACACAGATGTACATCACTGTAGAATATGTGACACTGAGAGGTACATCACTGTAGATCATGTGACACTGAGAAGTACATCACTGTAGATGATGTGACACTGAGAGGTACATCACTGAAGAAAATGTGACACTGAGAAGTACATCACTGTAGATCATGTGACACTGACAGGTACATCACTGTACATCATGTGACACTGACAGGTACATCACTGTACATCATGTGACACTAAGAGATACTTCACTGTAGATCATGTGACACTGAGACATCATCACTGTAGATCATGTGACACTGAGAATTACATCACTGTAGATGATGTGACACTGAGAGGTACATCACTGTAAATCATGTGACACTGAAAGGTACATCACTGTAGATTATGTGACACTGAGAAGTACATCAATGTAGATTATGTGACACTGACAGGTACATCACTATAGATCATGTGACACTGAGAGGTACATCATTGTAGACCATGTGACACTGAGAGGTACATCAATGTAGATAATGTGACACTAAGAAGTACATCACTGTAGATGTGACACTGAGAGGTACATCACTGTAGACCATGTGACTGAGAGGTACATCACTGTAGATGATGTGACACTGAGAGGTACATCACTGATGACCATGTGACACTGAGAGGTACATCACTGTAGATCATGTGACACTGACAGGTACATCAATGTAGATCATGTTACATTGACAGGTACATCACTGTACATCATGTGACACTGAGAGATACTTCACTGTAGATCATGTGACACTGAGAGATACTTCACTGTAGATCATGTGACACTGAGACATCATCACTGTAGATGATGTGACACTGAGAAGTACATCACTGTAGATGATGTCACACTGAGAGGTACATCACTGTAGATCATGTGACACTGAGAGGTACATCACTATAGATAATGTGACACTGAGAGATACATCAATGTAGATCATGTGACACTGAGAGGTACATCACTGTAGATCATGTGACAATGAGAGGTATATCACTGTAGATCATGTGACACTGAGAAGTACATCATTATAAATCATGTGACACTGAGTGGTACATCACTGTAGATCATGTGACACTGAGAGGTGCATCATTGTAGACCATGTGACACTGAGAGGTACATCACTGTAGATCATGTGACACTGAGAAGTACATCACTGTAGATGTGACACTGAGAGGTACATCACTGTAGACCATGTGACTGAGAGGTACATCACTGTAGATCATATGACACTGGCAGGTACATCACTGCAGATCATGTGACACTGAGAGGTACATCATTGTAGATCATGTGACACTGACAGGTACATCACTGCAGATCATGTGACACTGAGAAGTACATCACCGCAGATCATGTTACACAGAGATACATCACTGTAGATCATGTGGCACTGAGAGGTACATCATTGTAGATCATTTGACACTGAATGGAACATCATTGTAAATCATGTGACACTGAGAGGTGCATCACTGTATATCATGTAACACTGAGAAGTACATCACTGTAAATCATGTGACACTGAGAGGTACATCACTGTAGATCATGTGACACTGAGAGGTACATCAATGTAGATCATGTGACACAAAGCGGTACATCACCGTAGACCATGTGACACTGACAGGTACATCACTGTAGATCATGTGACACTGACAGGTACATCACTGTACATCATGTGACACCGACAGGTACATCACTGCAGATCATGTGACAGTGAGAGGTACTTCCCTGTAGATCATGTGACATTGAGACATGCATTACTCTAGATCATGTGACATTGAGAGGTACATCACTGTAGATCATGTGCCGCTGAGAGGTACATCACTGTAGATAATGTGACACTGATAGATACATCACTGTAGATGATGTGAAAATGAAAAGTACATCACTGTAGATGATGTGACACTGAGAGGTACATCACTGTAGAAGTGACACTGAGAGGTACATCACTGTAGATGATGTGACACTGAGAGGTACATCAATGTAGATCATGTGACACTGAGAGATACATCACTGTAGATCATGTGACACTGAGAGGTAATCACTTTAGATCATGTGACACTGAGAGGTACATCAATGTAGATCATGTGACACTGAGAGATACATCACTGTAGATCATGTGACACTGAGAGATACATCACTGTAAATCATGTGACACTGAGAGGTACATCACTGTAGATCATGTAACACTGAGAAGTACATCACTGTAAATCATGTGACACTGATAGGTACATCACTGTAGATCATGTGACACTGAGAGGTACATCACTTTAGATCATGTGACACTGAGAGGTACATCACTGTAGATCATGTGATACTGAGAGATACATCACTGTAGATCATGTGACACTGAGAGATACATCACTGTAGATCATGTGACACTGAGAGATACATCACTGTAGATCATGTGGCACATTGAGGTACATTATTGTAGATCATTTGACACTGAATGGAACATCACTGTAAATCATGTTACACTGAGAGGTACATCACTGTAGATCATGTAACACTGAGAAGTACATCACTGTAAATCATGTGACACTGAGAGGTACATCACTGTAGATCATGTGACACTGAGAGGTACATCACTGTAAATCATGTGACACAGAGAGGTACATCACTGTAGATCATGTGACACTGACAGGTACATCACTGTAGATCATGTGACACTGACAGGTACATCACTGTACATCATGTGACACTGACAGGTACATCACTGCAGATCATGTGACACTGAGACATACATCACTGTAGATCATGTGACACTGAGAGGTACATCACTGTAGATCATGTGACACTTAGAGGTACATCATTGTAGATCATGTGCCATTGAGAGGTACATCACTGTAGATAATGTGACACTGATAGATATATCACTGTAGATGATGTGACACTGAGAAGTACATCACTGTAGATGATTTGACACTGAGAGGTACATCACTGTAGATGTGACACTGAGAGGTACATCACTGTAGATGATGTGACACTGAGAGGTATATCACTGTAGATCATGTGACACTGAGAGCTACATCACTGTAGATCATGTGACACTGAGAGGTACATCACTTTAGATCATGTGACACTGAGAGGTACATCACTGTAGATCATGTGACACGGAGAGATACATCACTGTAGATCATGTGACACCGAGAGATACATCACTGTAGATCATGTGACACTGAGAGATACATCACTGTAGATCATGTGACACTGAGAGATACATCACTGTAGATCATGTGACACCGAGAGGTACATCACTGTAGATGACATAGCATTAAGAAGTTCAACACTATAAACCGAATGACACTGAGATCATGTAGGTCTTAGAGGTTCAACATTGTAGATCATGTAACACTGAGAGGTTCAACATTTTAGATCATTGTAGCTCTGAGAGGTTCAACATTGTAAACACATAGCTCTGAGAGGTTGAACATTGTAATCACGTAGTACTGAGAGGTTTAACATTGTAAACACGTAGCACTGAGAGGTTCAACATTGTAAACATGTAGCACTGAGAGGTTCAACATTGTAATCACGCAGCACTGAGAGGTTCAACATTGAAATCATGTAGCACTGAGAGGTTCAACATTTTAGATCATTGTAGCTCTTAGAGGTTCAACATTGCATATCATTGTAGCTCTGAGAGGTTCAACATTGTAATGAAGTAGCACTAAGGTGTTAAACATTGTAATTAAGTAGCACTGAGAGATTCAACATTGTAGATCATTGTAGCGCTGAGAGATAAATCTCTGTAAATGGTGTGACACTGAAAATCATTTAGAAAATTGTGTTCTACTTTCTTGTAAATTCCTATCAGATAATTGTATTCTGAGAGTTCTGAGTGTCAAATACATCGCTGCATTGATATTTTCTCTGTATACCACTGTATGTTTTCAATGTATATCACTATATGTTTTCAGTGTATATCACTATATGTTTTAAATGTATATCACTGTATGTTTTCAATGTATATCAGTGTATGTTTTCAATGTATATCAGTGTATGTTTTCAGTGTATATCACTGTATGTTTTCATTGTATATCAATGAATGTTTTCAGTGTATATCACTGTATGTTTTCAGTGTTTATCACTGTATGTTTTCAGTTTATTTCACTGTAAATTTTTAAGGTTTATCACTGTATATCACTGTATGTTTTCAGTTTGTATCACTGTAATATTTCAGTGTATATAACTGTTTTCTCTGTATCTCACTGAATATTTTTAGTTTGTATAACTATTTTTTCAGTGTATAAAACTGTGTTTTTTCACTGTATATAACTATGTTTTCAGTGTATATCATTATATACTTAACCTATATATCTGTGAATTCAATGTATATCATTGTATATTTTCACTCTATATCAATGTATGTTTTATGTGAATATCACTCTATTCACTGCATATTACTGCATGCTGTCAGTATATGTCAATGCATGTTTTTACTGTAAATCACTGTATTTGATTTACAATTGTTTTGCAATAAAAGGAGTTGGAAAATAACACTTACTTGCCAGGAACAAAAACTGTGTTACATAGTTTAATTTGTCCTAATTTACCCAAAGTTTACCATTGAAAGTATTCCTAGGTAACCTTATATACATATTGCACTTGCTAGTTTACAAATATCGTTTTATTAATAAATTAATACATTACATAAAACTTTTGTACTATAAATCTATTTTATCTGGGTTTCAGTTTCATTGAAGATTTATTTTTAGTTTGCATTAATTATCTAAAGTTTCTCCCTAATTTATTCATCAAAAGTTGTAATTACCTTCAAAAATCAGAATTTTTTTGAAATTTTTTAAACTTTGTTACTTTTAAGTTTAAAAGTATATTTCTATTATTTCTATTGTTTCTCTAACTTAGGGTATAATTTGATAACTTCTTCCTATAATTGAAACTATATTGTTATTGTATAACTTGTATAACATTCCTCTTTTAGTATAAATTATATAATTATGTAATTTGTGTCAGTAATTTAACATAATCTTCTCTAAAATTTTAAAATATTGATTAAGTTACCTTAGCTGGGTTACTCAGTTATCTTAGCAGTGTTACTCAGTTATTTTAACAGCGTTACTCAGTTATCTTAGCTGGGTTACTCAGTTATCTTAGCAATGTTACTCAGTTATATTAGCATCGTTACTCAGTTATCATAGCTAGTTTGCTCAGTTATCTTAGCTGGGCTACTTTGTTTTCTTAGTAAGGTTACTCAGTTATCTTATCAGCTTTACTCAGTTATATTAGCTGGGTTAGTTATATTAGCTGGGTTACTTAATTATCTTAGCTGGGTTACTCAATTAGCTTTGCTGGGTTGCTCAGTTATCTTAGGTGGGTTGCTCAGATATCTTAGCTGGGTTACTCGGTTATCTCAGACAGTTATTCAGTTATCTTGCTGTTACTCAGTTATCTTAGCTGGTTACTCAGTTATCTTAGCTGGGTTACTCAGTTATCTTAGCTGGGTTACTCAGTTATCTTAGCTGGGTTACTCAGTTATCTTAGCATCGTTACTCAGTTATCATAGCTGGTTTGCTCAGTTATCTTAGCTGGGTTACTCAGTTATCTTACCAGCGTTATTCAGTTATCTTAGCTGGGTTACTCAGTTATCTTAGCTGGGTTTCTCAGTTATGTTATCTGGGTTTTTCAGTTATGTTATATGGGTTACTCAGTTATCTTAGCTTGGTTACTAAAATATCTTAGCAGCGTTACTCAGTTATCTTAGCAGCGTTACTCAGTTATCTTAGCAGTATTACTGAAGTTATCTTAGCAGCATTACTCAATTATCTTAGGTGGGTTAATTAGTTTTCTTAGCTGGGTTACTCAGTTATCTTAGCTGGGTTACTCAGTTATCTTAGCTGGGTTACTCAGTTACCATAGATAGGTTTCTCATTTATCTCAGATGGGTTACTCAATCATCTCAGATGGTTACTAATCATCAAGGTATCAATCATCTCAGAGAGATAGATACGGGTTTTCATCATTTTAAATTTCAATTCTTAAGATAATTATACTTTATTGTATAAATATTCGATTCTGATGACGGATGAAAAAAAATATCTGAAACATCAGTAAATTAAACATCCAGGAAAAACGTAGTTTTTTTTAAAGTTGCTAATTAGTTATTTGTTGTGTGTTTTATAAGAAGTTTTAATAAGATCTTCATCAAGTTTACACCTCCTTCATGTAAACTGTCAATAGTCTAAACAGAGGTTCTATCATGAAAACGTTTGAATAATAACAAGTCAGGTGGTGGGGCATGTGCTTATATAAGAAATTATTTAGCTTATGATCATTTTCATACCTGTCAGGAGGTGTTGATTCACCGGGAATTCTCCCGGCCCGGGTCTTTACCAGATGGCGACCCGGCTCCGGCTCCCTGTCGTGGGAGAATCAGAGACTTATGTCTCCCATGGGAGGGGGTACCCATCAGCGGTGGGATCAACTGGTCCCAGGCCTAGCCACATTCCCCACCAGCACGAGGCAGGTGGTAGATAGATGCTAGGCCTCTCTGGTCTGCCACCTTCCCCGCCCCAAGGAGGCTGACGGGAAGGGCAGGCTTGCGAGCCGCAGATGGTAGCAAGCTCCAGCCTTGGCACCTACCCTGCCCTAGAAGGGCTGGGCGTGGTGATTTCTTTTCCATACCTGTCAGGCACAGGAACACAACGGTATCTTGGTACAGAGGACATGTGGCACATGTATGTATATAAAAAATAACTTAGGGGCCCCTGACACATGGAGAACGCTGAGTAAAAAAAAAAAAAAAAAAATACCAAAATTGAGTTTTTCTTACCGAAAAATAGCTGATCTTCCTGGCAAAACCCTGGTATAATTATCATCCTTATATGATATTCCTACAAGAAATTATAGTAATTTATAACATGTATGGTGACGGCGCCTTTGTAGCATGCGCGCTCACTTGGCAAGAATATTTTTTGCCGTTTTTTTATAAATTTCTTATATTTTTCTCTCTAATATAATAAAAATTCCTGATTGGTCTGAGAACCAGTCAGGAACCTACTCTGGGAAGAAGTGCTGACAAGGCATAAATTACGTTGTCAAGGCCAAGACACAGCAGCTAACAAATTATTCTATTCCTACGCTAATATCAATAATAAGGCTTATTTACTTATCACAATTGATCTATTATGACATAAGGCGACATTAATAGCATAGAAACATACTAAATACACCAGAATAAATACTATGTGGCTTTATATGATGGTCCTGTGGTTTCTTTTTAATAAAAACAAAAATAAAAAAAGAAAACAATTTTTTGTTGTGAAGTGATAGAGTGAAGAGTGACCATGGCTGGCGTAAGAGTGACCATGGCTGGAGTAAGAGTGACCATGGCTGGCGTAAGAGTGACCATGGCTGGCGTAAGAGGGGTTCAGGCTGCCATAATTATGTTTATCATGATACTAAATTTCTCTGAAGAAGGAAATCAGTCAGGGGGTCTGGAAAAGGTGAATGAGGTGATAGCTCCCTGGAAAGTGAAAACCCAACATTGGCCATCCTACCAGAAACGTAAGTGCCACTATCACCGCAAGGTATGGCAACACCACAAATCCAAACAAAAACAGTGGCGCACAGCTTTCATAGTGGCAGTATTAAGTGGTGATATTCATACTAATCCAGGACCTCAATCTATGGTTCAGGTGCAAAACAGACAGATAAATCATGGTGATACTGACGGTCTAGAAGCTAGGAATGATAACCTTAACTCTATATGTAATGCACTGATAGGTCAATGTGAAACAATAGAATCATTCTTAATATCTCAGACACCACCAGACATATGTATACACTGTACTAAGGTACGGAAGAAGAACAGTAAACTTACTGTATGTAAAATGTGTAAGGGGTGAGTGCATAATGGATGTGTGTTCGAATATGGTAATGGTGCCAGATTTCATTTTGTTTGTAACAAATGCATTTTGGCACACTTACCCTTTACCAATGATGATACTGATTTACCTATTTTTAATGCTAATGACCCTTGCCATATATTGATGATTATGATTGTTTTATGAAAACAGGCCTTCACTTTATTCATGTCAACGCAAGATCACTTCTTCCAAAATTTGCAGAGATTAGGATTCTAGCTAACAGAACTAGAGCGGCAGTTATATCCATCTCGGAATCCTGGTTGGATGATACGGTGACTGACGACGAAGTCAAAATAGAAGGTTAAAATATAAAACGCTTAGATAGGAATAGAAAAGGTGCTGGGGTATGTGCCTACATAAGGAACGACTTAGCCTATAATCCAAGACCTGATTTAAATTACAATAAACTTGAGATTCTATGGTTTGAAGTGTTGCCATCATCTTAGTAGGAACTAGTTACCGCCCTCCCACCCATGAGGACTTTTCGAGAGTCTTGTCTGGACTTGATAACAATGACGAGACAGTAATACTGGGAGACTTCAACATCTGATTTCAACAGCAAAATAACGGGCTATGTAAAAGGTATAAGAAAATTCTGGATATAAATAGTTACACTCAACTAATTAATACACCAACCCGGATCACACAGTTCTCAGCCACCCTAATTGACCACATACTTTGTAACCGCCCTGAGAACATTAGTCAGTCAGGGGTCATTACCACAGGTCTTAGTGATCATTTCATCATTTACTGTACCAGGAAAATCACTAGGAAACGGATAGGCCTACACAAGACAATAAAAGTTAGGTCAACTAGAAACTACAGTAAAGAAACACTGGTAAATATGCTACACAATTGTGACTGGTCAGTGATAACAAGTTGCACGGACGTAAATGATGCCTGGGAAAATATCAAAACAATGTTCACTGCCATCCTTGATAATATTGCACCAGTTAAAGAGGTTAGGATTAAATGAAGAACTGAACCCTGGATGACTACTGAGATATTAGATAATATGAAATTCAGAGACCAGTTGATAAAAAGATTTAAGGCAAACAGACAGGATATTGCAGCTCTAAATGAATTCCAAAGGGTGAGGAACAAAGTGCAGAGGCTTATAAAAGGTGCAAAGGCAAGGCACTGGTGCTAAAAAATCGAAGAGTACAAGAATAACCCTAGAAAGCTCTGGCAACAACTAAAACAGCTGGGGTATAGCCATAAACCCGTAGATAGATCTAACATAGTACTAAATGTCGATAACGAGGTATGCCACGAAACAACTAAAGTGGCAAATTGTTTTAATTCATACTACACAACTGTCGCATCAACACTAGTAAGTAAGCTACCAGCTGCATCAAATACCTTTAACAGACTGTGATAAATTTAAAACATACTATACCAATAAAGGGGTAACTCCACAGTTGTCGACTAGTAAATGTATCTCATGACTTTGTGCAAAAAGAACTAAGCAGGTTAAACCCAACTAAGAGCACACCCAGATAACACCCCGTCTAAGTTCCTAAAAGATGGTGCTTCTAAACTGGCAATCCCCATTGCTCACATAATAAATTTGTCCATCACCACTAATACAGTACCAGAGGGGTTCAAGGAGGTCAGAGTTACTCCTATCTTCAAGAAAAATAGTAGGTCTGATGTCAGCAACTATAGGCCTGTTAGTATACTCAGTGTAATATCCAAAATTCTAGAGGGCGGTGTACTGCCAAGTAGTTAAGTATCCTAATGACAACAACATTCTTCATAGTTACCAATCAGGCTTTAGAGCTCTTACTCAACTGGAACACTTTCTTTTATAATTCCCTGATGTCGGCCGTCCTTAAAGGATACACCACAGCTACATTCCACACCTTACTATATACAAGGGTGTTCACCACCACCACCCATTGCAACAAGGTAACATCCCCCACCCTCCAACCCCTCATTCTACCCAGAGCCCAACCCACTACCTCTTCAGAATTCACCTGCCTGGCCACTCTCACATCCGTTATATACACAATTCCACAGATCTTAATCCTATCTACAACATTCCATCCATACACCTCCCCCAAGTCTCCCCCTCCCACCCACGTACTCACCTCCATTAACCCTCATCCCCGTTGCAGCCCCAAAGACCTCTATAATACGTCCCACATTCACCAGCCCTTCCAACCCACCCACCAATACAGTAGTATCATCTACATACCCTACTATGCCCACACTACTCACCCCCCTCTTCCCCACTCCTTCCTCTATTAACCTATAAAAGGGGTCCTGAATGCACGCAAAAAGGATCTGAGACATGGGACACCCCTGTCTCAGACCCCTTTCTATCACTACTTGTCGCCCCAACTTACCATTCACCTGCACACGCACCTTCACAGAACTATACAAAGTCTCCCCCCATCCAGCAATTTCCTCTCCAAAACCCTGACACCTTAATATAATTCCCAACATTCTTCTATTCACACAATCATATGCCTCCTTCCAATCTATTCACAAGACCCCCCCATTCCTACTCTCAATAAAATCCCCGATTCTCCCATGTCCTACACTCATACTTCTTCCAGGTATACCAAACTGCCCCTGATGTATGACTTTGTCAATCACCGTTTTCATTATATTCCCTAATATTTTTTGCAAAGATTTTATAATCTCCACACATAAGGGATATCGCCCTATAATTTCCCAAGGTCCTTCCCCCCCCTTTCTGCACCAGAACAACTACCCCCATCCCCTGCGTCTCCCCCAACCGACCCCCGTCTTTCATACAATTAAACTAATGCACTAAACATTCTTTAAATGTATCCCAATGTACTACATAGAAATCGTTCGGTACCCCGTCTAAACCTGGTGCCTTCCCTTGACTTAAAGTAGACACTGCCTCCCGCACCTCCTGGTCACTTATACTTCCACCCAACCCCACCCATTCTGTCTCCCCCAAACAACACAGGATCCCTTCCCGAATGACATCCCCTCCCTACCTTTCCCTTCACTCATTGATAATTTCCTCCCAAACCAATGATCAGCATAATTGCTTATACTATCCGTTGTTCTAAGCACCTTTCCCACTTCATATCCTCCCATGCCAGTACACACTTCGACCCCCATGATTGTGTTACCCCTCTGTCTATCTCTAAACCTCTTCTCACTCTGATCACATCAAAATTATAATTTTGAATATCGCTCAGCCTTCCCCGCAACCTCTCTATTTCCCCATACCTACAAACCCCTCCCTCATTGCATTCATTAAGCTTTCCCTCCAAATACTTCTGAAGACCAAACTTCCACCTTGCCTCATCCTTTCCTCGATTCCTGTAAAATTCCCTTATTCCCTCCTTCGCACTCTGTTCCCACCAGCCTAAAAAATCCTTCTCCCATTCCCCTGCTCCTTCTAACCATAAGGACTCCCACCATTCCTCAAACGATCTCCCCTCCCCCTCCCCCCGCAGCAAACGCACATTTATCTTCCAATAACCATTGCACCTTCGGACCATTCCATCCCACTCCACCTCTAGTAAGACACCATGATGGTCCGAAAAACCAATATCAAGTGTTTGCACCCTCCCCACTAACATCACTTGTTGCATAAATATTATCCAACCGGGCAGCATAGCCTCTCTGCACAAAAGTGTGCTCCACCCTCCACCCATCACCCCTTACCACATCAAACATTCCTGCCTCCCTCAATAAAATACGCAACACCACTAACTCACAACCTGCCCCTCTAGGTTCTACATCTTTTTTCCTGATTATACAATTCCAATCCCCACCCATCAAAGTAATTATTTGCAAACCCCGTAAATGATATGTCAAAACCTCCCTTACAAATTCTTCCTTAACATGTCGATTACTGTCAGCTGGCATAAATATTCCCATGAAACATACCCGAATGTCGCCCCAATCCCCATCCACCCTCACCACCCGCCCTCCCCCCTCCTCGCAAGCTAACAACCGAAAGGGACTGGACTCCTTCACCCCCACAGCCACCCCACCCTTGAAGTTCCCCAAGCTACGTGCATACACCTTATACCTCTTTAATCTCAACTATCGACCACACCTAAAATTATGCTCTTATATAAAAACTACATCTACGTTATATCGTCGTAGTACTACCTCCACCCACCTACATTTAATTTCTGCCCTTAGGCCATTCACATTAATCGTTAAACACTTGAATATGGCAAAGGGGGCTTTCCTCTGTGCTTCAATAAACCTCCTTTATCCCTAACACTCCTCACTCTCTGATCCCCCACCTTCCCCTTCCATGACACCTCTACCCATGCTTTCTTGCCTGTACGCTGGGTAGGTGTGAGGACATCATCTGACATCTCTCCCGCCCTCTTTCGAGATTCTCCCTGTTATGACCTGGGCACGTCTAGGGCCTGTTTCGCCCAGGCCAGCAACAAAGTAACAGAATTGAGCATCCTGTTATAAAGAAAATCATAAAGGATTCAATAGGAGCGAAAAAATCACAATCCCTCTTTGTGGTTTTTATTAATTTTATTAATAAACCATAGAAGGTTTTATATAGAGTATTTAAAATAGTGTCACCGTAAAACAGAGTACTTACACAATATTCTTTCTTAATTATAATAATAAATGACTAGAGTCACAAGACATTCCTTTCACAATAGGAATGTTCTACATAGAAGTTTCCCGATGAATCTGTTTCCAAAGACTTTCACACAGTCCTCTTTAAGACTGTCGCTTAAACTTGCTTCTGTCAGAGCTAGAGACAAACTCCAGTGTCTCCAAAACTGCAACACACGCAGACGACTCGCTTCTGGCAGAGCTAGAGACAAACTCCGGTGTCTCCAATATAGCAACACACTCCTGCTCTGAGCCGCGTTAGAGACTAACACTAGTGTCTCCATTACTGCAGCACACTCTTGCTCTGAGCAGCATTAGAGACAGACACCGTGTCTCCATTACTGCACACACACACTTGCTCTGAGCAGAGTTAGAGATGAACACCAGTCTCTAGGTGCTGGAGGCTCACTAGGGAACCTCACAAAGGCCAGAACAATAAATCCAAGAATCGAGGTGCTTCTTAGGAAATGAGAGAGAGGACTGTCCTCTATGAAAGACCCGCTGATGACTGACTGAGGTGAAGCCGGTGGCCCCATCATTGGGTACGATGATGTGGTAAGGTGGGAATTCCTGACCTGTTAACGAGCGGATGGGTAGTTAACTATACATCACATAAAACTCTACCTAGACATACAGGAGACACAAAATTTACCAATATAACGCTTATATCTCTGGCCAGGGACCCAACACTCCCTCTACCTCCATTACAGCTGTGTCCCCATCTCTATGCACAACAGCCTCCACCTCCTGCACCTACAGTCTGACTTCCCCAGCTTCCAGCACACTAACGGCCTGGTTAAGCCTACCCTCCTCCACCTGTAAATGTCCTTCAACTCCAGAGGGAACAACCACCTTTGGCTCGTCCATAAATGTTCGCAACATCTCTTGCAACGGTTGCGGTAGGTCCACCTGGAGGTCACCCACCTCCACCAAATCCTCAGACTTATTATCGTTTTCAGGCTCAACTATTGTTGGAGCACTCAACACTTCAGGGAGCGTTACACAACTTTCCCCACACCTTACACCACATCCGCCCAACTGGCTTTTCCCATCAATGTGAAGAAGCCTTTGGGCAACCCAGCATATATTCCTTCATTCCAACGTCCCATAGTCGTAGAATGCACCACACCATACCGTTGAAACACCTCGCTGATGTCCAATCCATCGGCCTCAAAAGGCAAGTTTCAAACTCGCACAGAATTGTAATATTTCGAGGCATCCCTGAGCTGGACTGCTAACCCAGTGTTGACAGTGAGGCACTCCTCTTGATACCTCTCCACAGTTCTTTCACACGCCTCCACAGTACCAAACTTCACAAAGATCCTCGTCGAACCATTCAGCGCAATTCCATAAAGGTCTTCATGACAAATACAAAATATGTCACGGAGTATCGCCGGCAGCAAAACAGAAGCGTTAGCTGGGTAAATAGCTCCCTTAAAATTAACTTAGAACTAAATGGTAAAAATTATAGTAAACAATCTACAATATAAGTATAGTTCAGTATTTAAGCTATGAAATTTGAACATAATTTGAACATAACATTTTTTAAACAATAGTTTTACAATTTTGAATCATTACTACATAATAATTTATTTTTTGTAGTATAATGCAATATATTAAATCAGTTCAAACAAATCAAATCAATTATTTGTGTTGCAATAACAGTTTATATGGTCATTAGATGAGTTACAAGGAGCACAAGAGTACATGAGAATGAATTTCTTTATTTGGTAATGCTGTAGGAACAAAGTTATATTAGGTTGCATTAATTATAACAGGTTTGTACATTTATGAGATATAAGTTTCAACATTTGCACTAGATTATGTTTGAGAAATTATTTTTCTTTGAGCAATTATGCAAGGGGTTTTGAGGCTAGGGGAGTAACATAGTGAATAATGTTATTTTGAGGCAGTGGAAAGTGATTTATTAACTTTGTAGGTAATGTTAAGCATTTGGTATTTAGTTTTGGCCTCTCTGCTTCTCCAAAGTACAAATCATCCCCAAAGTTCAAATCTCCTTTAACCTCTCCTTCACTTATCTTTCCCAAACAATTTTCCTCCTCTCCTCTCCCAATTTCTTCCAGTCGTTCCCCAGCCTTGGTGGTGAACGGACGTGCGTACAGAGCTCCTGGTGGTGGAGTCAGCGAACTTGGATTTTCTACAAGATGGTGGATGGATACCAGCGACGAGTACATATTTTATGCATTGATTTGCTGCAGGGAGCCGTGTATCCCAACAATGCCGACATTCTCTTGCCTTTAATTTTGAGAGACACATACGGGATATCTACAGAGGATATTTACGGGATCTCCCTGAATGGATCTGCCAGGGTTTTTGTCAAGTTTGCATCCGGCAGTGTCTACAATGGAATCGTTGACAGGTATCAGAAGAACATCGTAATCAACACAAACTTGGAGGTACGTCTTCGGGATGCGTCGGCGCACTACTTGTGGATACGGATCAAGAATATTCCATTTGAAGCCGATGAGGTAGACATCAGACAGGTATTTTGCCAGTATGGGGTCATCCATGCTGCCACCGTAGGGAGATGGGCCCATGGTCCATATGCAGGAATGCCAGAGGGGTCGTTCTCCTTAAAATGACCCTGAGGCGGCAAATACCGTCTTTTGTTGTGATGGAGGCGTTCCGTACCCAGGTGTACATGACGTATGCAGGACAGCAGAGGCGTGTCGACTATGCGGTAGCACATGGCATATGGCAGCAACGTGTGAACGGCGAAGGGGCCAATACAATGGGACTCGAGGTGAGGACGACGTGCGGACAGAGCCAGGTGCCAGAGAGGAACAGGTGCTGTTAGCGACATCTGTGGTAGAAGATATAATGGCGAATGCTGCGGGAATTTATAAATGGAGTGATGCTGTTGAAGCAAGTGAGGAGGCCATGTTGACGTTGCCCCAGGAGTCTCCAAGTGAGACTATGAAGGCGGCAGGGGTCACCCCTGAAAGAAGTCCACTGGAGGATGGGACTGAGTTCCCGGACCCCAGTCTTGAGGACCTGAGGAGGATTCTGGATAGTCCATTGCCAGGAGAGTTGCAGAGTATGGTAGTGGAATCAGATGGAGATGTGGGGAGTCAGGGGGGTGTGGGTGTTGATGGTGCTGAAGTGGGCAACTGCAGGTCAGTGGTTGTTGCAGAAGTGGAGGTGCATAGGTCTCCGGGGAGGGGTAATGGAGTTTGAGAGTGAGTCACTTAGAGGCCAAGTGGTGAGGCTGACGATGATGTGATTACACCAGGACAGAGGTCCAGTAAAAAGACATGGGTAGACATAGCTAATGGAGGGAAAAGGGGAGCCAAGGGGAAAGGTGGAGGTAGAAATGGAAAGGAGAGCCGAGGGTTTGGTGGTACTTTCAAGACTGTGGAGCCAGGATCCGTGAGGCCGAGAGGAAAACCCCCATTGCAGAATTCAAGTGTTTGAATATGAATGTCAATGGCCTCCGAGCGGAGGTTAAGAGGAAATAGGTGGAGGCAACACTGAGACGTATGAATGTAGATGTATGCTTCCTACAGGAGCATAATTATAGGTGTGGAAGGGAATTAATGTTGAAAGGTTATAGGTTATATACAGGAGGTTCTGGGCATTTAAAGGGAGGGGTGACGGTGTGGGAACGGGAGACCAGCTCTTTTCATCTGAGGACATGGGAGGAGGGGGAAGGGGGTAGAATTGTTAGAGTGGAAGGTGAGTGGGGGGATATTCAGGTGTGTTTTGTTGGGGTGTACATGCCGGCGTGCAATGATCGTAGGGTTAAGGAGGATTTTGTTCGTAATGATTTAGTCTACGCCTTAAGGGGCCTTCCTATGGTTACTATTGTAGCAGGTGATTGGAATTGTATAATTAGAGGGAAGGATGTCGAGCCTAGAGGGGCGGGATGTATGTTGGGTGCCTTAAGGGAGGTTTGGGGGCGGTGGGGGTGGAGGATGTGGTACGGGGTGGGGTGTGGAACATGGAACACACCTTTGTATGTAGAGGATATGCGGCGCAGCTTGATCAGGTTTATGTAACGTGGGATATACAGGTGGGCAGTGTAACCTGTTTGGAGATGGGTTTTTCGGATCATAGAGGTGTTTTGGTTGAGTTAGGATGGGAGGGTGCAGTTAAGATTTATCCTAGTTATTGGAAATTGAATGTGTGTTTGCTGTAGGGTGAGGGACATCGTGAAGTTTTAGCGGAATGGTGTGGAAGATTGTGGGGTGGGGGTAATGGTATCGAGGATGTTGTGAAATGGTGGGATACACGAGCAAAGGTACCAATAAGGGGATTTTACATGCGGATGGGGTCTGAGGATGGGAAGTTGAGGTATGGGAAGCAGAGGTATTTGGAGGAGCAGTTGCGGGAGTGTTATAAGGGGTGGGGGAGGTACCCGCAGGATGAGATTGATGAACTGCGGAGCCAATTAAGGGAGATTCAAAATGAAAATTTTCATGCCATTAGGGTTAGAAGGGGATTGGAGGATGTTTTATGGGGGGATAAACCCTCAGCTATGGTATTGCGTAAATTTTGGGAACGACGGAAGGGCATGACGATTATGTCCTTAACGGTGGATGAGGACTTAGATGGGTATAGGAGTGGCCAGCTGATACGTAACACTGAGGGCATGAGTTGCTATACAGATAGATGGTTTCAGAGAAAGTTGCAGAAGGGGTTATATAATCAGGAGGCATGTGGTTTCGTTTTAGGTAGCATCTTAGAGAGGATTAGTCAGGAGGACAGGAAAGGTTTGGAGGGACGTATTACTGAGGAAGAGGTATGGCAGGCGGTGCAGGGACAGAAACTTGGGAAGACACCGGGTTTGGACGGGATTTCGGGCGACTTCTATGTGACTCATTGGGAGGTTTTGCAAGAGGTATTGGTGAGGGTTTTCAATGGTATGAAGTCAATGGGAAGTATGAGTGAAGAGCAGCAAACAGGGATAGTGGTTTTAATACCCAAGGGCCAGGGTTGCGGGACATTAAAGGGATATAGAGCGATAACTTTACTCTGTGCTGACTATAAGATTTTTGCGCTTATTTTGGTGAATCATATGAAGAAGGTATTAAATAATATTTTAGAGGGAGGGCAGAAAAGAGTTCCTGGACGTAGTATGAGGGAGGGGCACCGTAGGATAAAAGGGTTTGTTGAAGGTAGGGAGGGGGGGGAGTCGTGGGGTTGGATTGGGAAACTGCCTATGACAGAGTGAATAGGGAGATGTTGCAGGGCATATTATTGAAACAGGGGTTTGGGGAGGAGGTAGTGGGGTGGGTGGGGATGCTTTATGCAGGGCACAGGTGAGAGTGCAGGTGAATGGGAGGGTGGGGACCGTGGTGGGCATGGGACGGGGGCTGCGACAGGGGTGTCCCTTGTCGCAGCTCCTGTTCGCATGTCTGCAGGATCCCTTCTATTTATTGGTGCAGGAGGGTGTGAGAGATATTTGTATATTTTGTATATTTCGTATACATTAAAAATTAAAAAAAAAAAAAACATGATTGTTATGGGAATAGGCACATTTAGTGTGCAGATTTCTTTGGGGTAGGTGGGGTTGAGGGGGTCATGTTTTTATAGTTCTCGATTATGTTATTAAATAAATTACGTGTTGTTCTTACTGGCAGTTAGAATTGTTCATGATGCCAATGATATGTATTTTTATATTGTCTTGTGCTTTATCGTCAGTATGTTGCATTGTATTCGTGTTGCATTGTATTCGTGTTTCATTGTATTCGTGTTCATTGTATTGGGATGGTAAGTTTTTTTTTTACTTGGAATTTTGAAGCCGAGATTCATGTGTTTATACACATGGGTGTTTGGTTGTATTATTGTAATATCCTGTACTGGTTATAAGGTCATATTGATTTGTGTGTATGTAAAATGTATGTTTAAATAAAATATATAAAAAAAAAAATTCTTCCTCTCCTGTTCCCTCTCATGTTTCTTCCTAAGTTAACTCTAACTTCTCATCCCCCCCCCCCTTTGGTATCTCCTATCATCTCTCCCATATCTTTACTCACCCTCTACTAAACTCTGATGTCGAATTAGCTTCAACTTCATTGTCTGCTGATGCAAAATGATGGACACTAATCCACCTCCCATCACTCCTCTTCCTCACTTTTCTGACTTCTTTCTTCGCAGAGTTCCAATCCTTTGCTGCTTACTCAACTTCTGTTACCTTTTCATGTAGATTTTACTAACCTTCCTAGTACTTAGACGCGTTCTTCGTAAATCATGACATACTTAGAGTGTTATATTCGAGGCCTCAGGGTTAATCAAGGGGAACTTCAGGTGTTGCTCTCCCACTTTTTCCCTGTTTGTGTCTGTTTACAAGAACCTATATTGCGATCTGCTGTTATCCATCCCATATCAGGCTATATTTTATTGCATTCATCAGATCTTTTTCCTGGTGGAACTTTTAAAGAAAGTGCACTTCTTGTGTGAACTGGTTTACCATACCTTTAGATCTTTGATCCTACTTGGCTGCATTACACTGCAAACCGCATCTATACAATACAATACAATACACTGCAGACTGCATCTACTCAATATAATACAATACACTGCAGACTGCATCTATACAATACAATACAATACACTGCAGATTGCATCTATACAATACAATACAATACACTGCAGACTGCATCTACTCAATATAATACAATACACTGCAGATTGCATCTATACAATACAGTACAATACAATACACTGCAGATTGCATCTATACAATACAGTACAATACAATACACTGCAGACTGCATCTACTTGAACAAGTGGTGTCTGGTTTATTCCTTACTCCACCTCTTCTCATATTAGGTGCTTTTAATGCACATCATTTCCTCTGGGAGGGGTCTCACTGTGCCGTTGCGATCAGTTAAAGGCTCTTCTTGCTTTTCTTCCCTTCTATGTTTTAAATACGGGTACTCCCACCTATTTTTACCCTCGCACTTTATTTGTGTTGTGCATTGCATTGATATCTCAGTATCTCAGTTTGCTCCTCCACAACGGCACTCGACTTTACCTGGTCTGTGTTCCCATATTTGCATGACAGTGATCATTTTCCTATCCTTCTTACTACCCATTCATTTTCTCGCCCTCCTCAAAGGCCACGTTGGCAATTTGAATGGGTGAATTGGGACCTTTACTTGCGTCACATCGTGTTTAGTAAGGAACCGGTCTTCGTCCTCCACTGATGAGCTATTACAGCTATTTTTTACTTTGATTTTAACTGCAGCTGAACATTCAGTCCCTCTAACCTTGAGTAGGCAATCTCAGAAATGCATGTCTTGGTGGTCTTCTGCTTGTGTTTGTGTAGTGCATTTGAAATGCGCTACATAGGTCCGATATCATTTTTTTTTATTAGTTTTAGACAGATATACATAAACATGTTCATAAATAACTGTGACCGCAATCACAAATGCAAATAATTGCAATAATACACCAGAACAAACCATACATATAATCAATCTCCAGAAAACATAAAACTGTCTCTATCCCTGCCAACCACTATGTGCATAAATTATACGCACCTTTACATGTACCAGAATCATAATCCCACATAACTATGAGGGACCCAAATTATATCAGGATAAATGTACAAATTGGAAAACATAAAACATAAATCTCCACTGGCGCCGGACCCGTATTCTACAATTATATGTCCATGCCTAATACAATAAGTGCTCAATGCCATACTACATCACATCCACCAGTACAGTAATGTCGTACGTACACCAATCAATCATACATTTCTCACAAAGTACCATAGTATCCCACACATAAGTACAATATATATTATACCCATACATACAGATTACATGCACTCCACATATACCCACTCACACCCAGGACCTGAAACCACAGGTACCACTGGTCCCTTTCATTATTAATGCAGTTCCACTTCACATGATAAGTCAGAACAATACCAACACCTGTACAATGAGAAATATATACACAAAGTACACCAAACCAGCTGACAGTAACCTAAAATGTTACCATCCTTTACCATCACTATGTCTTGGTCCAACATGAAATCCATGGAACCCACCAATCAGGTTTCGGTACCTTAAACCATACACAAGTTCTTAAATAATAAAACAATACATCAACACACTACACCAAACGTAACACCCAGCACGGGACAGGCAAACCCTTACTTTTCCCCCATGACATCCCCCCCTTAATTAACTCACCCACCCAAATCCACACACCCCACCCGATCACACAACATACACTCCCACACCCACCAGTCTCCCCATCCCCCAGTATAAAGGTCATCCATCTCCACCCACACCAAACCGCCCCCCCTCCCAACCTTATCAATTTCAGTCAATCAAAAGCCACTACACAACCATACCAACACAACAACCGCACATCCCCAAGCAAGTCACAGAACCAAGCCCCCTCAACCCCTACAACATCGTAATAACTCTCCCACCCTTAAATTCCTATAAGCTGAACTAAAAACCTTATCCCAATCCCTCCCATACACCTGCCTGTTTCTACATTTCGTATGGTACATTTCCGCAGCCAAAGCCCTAATTATTTCCCTTATTCTCACCTCCTTCAATCTCCATGACCCACACACGAAATCCACCAAACAATACATGAGACCCCTCCTAACCCTGCCATCCAACCCTCCCAATTCCAGGTATAGTGCCCTCAACAACTGTATCCCCCCTCCCCCAAGTTTGCATACCACCCCCCCATCCACTCCTGTACCGGCCCCAAAGCTTCACAGAAATATATCACATGCAACACAGTTTCCAACATACCACACCTCTCACACCTGCCCTCCTGTACCAACCCCATACTAAATAACACTGCCCTAGACGCTACCGCCCCATGTAAAAATCTGTACATCTGTTCCCGGTCTTTTGCACATAACCTGAGTCCTCGAAACCCCCTCCATATCCGAACCCAGTCATATACCGGAAAAACCACCGCACCCTCTACAACCTTAGCCACCCCACCAAGACCCATCATCCCCTTCACCTTCAATTTGTGCGGTTCTCGCATTATGCCCCTCACCCCATCCTCCTTCTTTCCCCCTAAACCCCCTCTCCTCACTAAGCACCATTTCACATACATACACACCAGTCTCAGCTCCAACCAAATTAAACCCAAACCACCCATCCCTACCCTGTTCCTAACAATATCCTTCCGCAACCAATTCCTCCCATACGCCCATATATACTTGAATACTCTACGCTCCAACTCTTTCACGTCCACATGCAACAAATGGTACACGTTCGCAACATACCAAATCCTACTGTAGATCAATGTGTTGACCACAATTACCCTCTGTCGCAAAGTGAGATCACTCGGCCTCCATTCAGACATACGCAACCTCACCCTTTGCACCACCCGTCCTGAATTCACCTCTCTCATCTGATTCCTATCCCGCATGTATACAATTCCACAGATAGTGATGCTATCCACCACGATCCACCCAAACCCCCCCACACCCAGGATCCTACCTCCAACATTTTCGACTTCGCACCATTCACACTCATCCCGGTGGCTGCGCAAAATATCCTTAAACACCTCCTAACCGTCTCGAAACCAACCACTTTCCCCAAGAGCACCGTGGTGTTGTCGACATAACCCAAGGTACCCTCTATCCCCCCGGCCCCCCCTTCCTGTGCCCCACCTTCCACTAATCTATAGAATGGATCTTGCACGCATGCAAAGAGAATCTGCGACAGGGTTGCCCCCTGTCGCAGACCCCTATCCATCTCCACCTAGCCCCCAAGCCTACCATTTACCTGTATTCGAACACATGCACCTTCATACAATGACAGTACCCAATCCACTACCTCCTCCCCAAAACCCTGTCTCCTCATCACCTCAAACAACACCTCACATTCCACACTGTCATACACCCCTTTCCAGTCCAAAGCTAAGATGCATCTCCCCCTACCACTATCTAAAAAAACCTTAATCCTCTCATGCCCCTTAAGCACTCCTCTACCCGGGATCCACCCCGCCCCACCGCAATCCCCTTTAATCACCCTTTTCAATCTATTTCCCAATATTTTTGCTAAGATCTTATAGTCTGCATTCATGAGCACCAGTGGCCTGTAATTACTCAACATATTACCTACCTTTCCCTTTTTCACCAATACCATTGCTCCCATTCCCATCCCTTTCCCCATCTTCCTATCCCTCTTCATCTGATTCATCACTTTCACCACACAACCTCTCACATTATCCCAGTGTTCCTTATAAAACTCATTTGCCAGTCCATCTATTCCAGGAGCTTTGCCTTTACTAAGCCCACTCACCGCCTCCCATACCTCCTTTTCGCTAATTACCACCCCCATTCCCTCCCTATCCCCCTCCTCTAACCTCCCCAATATCCCCTCTGTAAGAATTTTACAAGCATCCAACTCCACATCCACACTACTCAGGTACCTCTGAAACCACTTGTCCACACACACCAATCGCCTATGTACTTCTAATATTCATTCCCCACTCATAACCATCTAAATTCTCCTCTACTTCCACATATTCCATTGTCATTCTCTCCCTACACACTCTACATTTACCTAACATATATTTTGAGGGTTTATCCCCCACAAAACATCATCTATACCCGCCTTCATCCTACACGCCCCAAATCTCTCATTCTGTATTTTTATCAACCTATTCTTCAATTCCCTAATCTCCCCCATAACCACATAGCCCCCTCTCACATAACAACTCTGTAACAGGCCTTCAATATATTGTTGCATCCCAAAACGCCATTCCACCTCCTCCTTTCCCAATCTTTGATAAAACATTCGAATGTGCGGTTTTCCCACCGACACCCACCAACCCACTAAATCTTCCACCCGGCGACCTTGTTCCCATAACCTACCCCACCAACCCGCAAACTCAACCCTTTTATCCCCACCCAATAACAACCTAACATTAAATTTCCAATATCCCCTATACCACTTAGCTACTCCCGACCAATCTACCTCAACCAACACCCCCCTGTGGTCAGAAAACCCACATCCAAATAACTAACCCTACCCACCACAACAGACCCCGAAACATAAATCCAATCTAACCTAGCCCCATAACCCCTCCTAACAAAAGTATGCTCCCCCAAACCCCCAACCCCAACAACATCCCCCAACCCCGCACTTCTTAATAAATCCCTCAGTTCAACCAACACACACCCGCCCCTGGGCTCAACATCTCGCTCCCGAATCACACAATTGAAGTCCCCACCAACTATCGACACCCCTGGCAAGCCCCTGAAAGCATAGATCATTACATCCCTTACAAATTCCACCTTCACTTTCCTAGATTGTTCTGCAAGCATGTATACACAAAAGAAACATATACGCACTCCACCCCACTCCCCTCTACCCTCACTATCCGACCCCCCCCCCACACACTCTTCCCAAGCATATAATTTAAAAGGGCTTGATTCTGCGACTGCTACGGCCACCTCGCCCTTTAATTTCCCTGACAAACCAGCATACACCTTATATCCCGTCAATTGCAACACACTTCCGCACCTAAAATTATGTTCTTGTAAAAAATGCCACAGTCACATAATACCTCCTCAATGTGCATTCTACCCATGCTCTTTTAATCTCCTCCCGCAGACCATTTACGTTTTATGTTAGACACTTGAAAACAATTGTGGAGGCTGCCTTCCCATTACCTCCTGTTTTACTCATCTGTTTCCCACCCTTAACCTTTTCTCTATCATGCAAGACTCCCAGGTCTTTTCTCGACACCTCCACCATCGACTTTTTACCTGTCCTCTGTGCTGGGGTTAACACATCTTCACTATCAGTCACTGTGCCCGACCGCTTCCTCGATCCAGACACCACTTCCATACTATCATCCCTCTCGACGCTCTCTTGTCGATGCACCTCAACCGTAAAGTGCTCTCCTACCAAAGACTGCTGCTCAACACTGCTACTCACCAACTCATCCACCACACTCACTGCCTCATCCAAACCTTCACATACCTCCACACTGAGTACAGGTAACAGGTCGACCAATATCTCCCGTAACACCTCCATCAAAGGTGAATCCACGCCATTGCCAGGGTGGTCTCACCACCAGCAGCAGCCTCCTGCACAGATGCCTTTGGCAACGTATGACACACCTCCTGCGATCCTTCAACAATTTCACTCCATAATCATGGTCCGACCTCCTTGGCTTCCACCGGATCCAGCACAAACTTATGCGTCCTTACTTCCAGGTCTCGCCGCCCAGTATCCACCCGTTGTCCCGTCCTCCGCATGCAGTCAGCAGCCACATGCTCGTACGCCCCACACGACCTGCAGGTCCTACGTTGTCCCATGTATGTAACGTATTCCTGGGTCCTAAATTCTGGCAGAATGACATAAGAAGAAATCGGCCAGCGTAATGTCATCTTCAGGAGAATGACCCCTCGAAGAGGCCCACCAGCAGACCCTCACTCCATTTCCTGGCCATGGCAGCATGCACAATGCCATAAGCTCCAAATACGTCGCTGATATCCACAGGGTTTACCTGGAGAGAGTTCCCGGTGTCAACGCCCCTGCGGTCCGGTCTGTGACCAGGCCTCATGTTAGATCAGGGCCTGATCAACCAGGCTGTTACTGCTGGCCGCACACAGTCCAACGTACAAACCACAGCCTGGCTGGTCAGGTACCGACTTTAAGTGCCTGTCCAGTACCTGCATGAAGATAGCTAGGGGTTTATTGGTAATTCCCCTTATGTATGCTGGGAGGCAGTTGAACAGCCTTGGGCCCCTGACACTTACTGTGTTGTCTCTCAACGTGCTAGTGGCACCCCTGCTTTTCATTGCAGGGATGTTACATCGTCAACCGAGTAATTGAGGTGGTTTATCGCAGTTATGCGTGCTGTGAAGGGTCTCTGCACATTTTCTAGGTCAGCAATTTCACCTGCCTTGAAAATTGCAGTTAGGTGCAGCAATATTCCAGCCTAGATAGAACAAGCAACCTGAAAAGTCTCAACATGGGCTTGGCATTCCTGGTTTTGAAGGTTCTCATTATCCATCCTGACATTTTTCTAGCAGATGCGATTGCTACAGTGTTATGGTCCTTGATGGTGAGATCCTCTGACATGATCACTCCCAGGTCTTTGACATTAGTTTCTCGCTCTATTGTGTGGCTGGAATTTGCTTTATACTCATATGAGATTTTAATTTCCTCACGTTTTCCATATCGAAGTAATTGAAATTTATCATCATTGAACTTCATATTGTTTTCTGCAGCCCATTTAAAGATTTGGTTGATGTCTGCTTGAAGTCTTGCAGTGTCTTCAATGGTGGACACTGTCATGCAGATTCGGGTGTCATCTGCAAAGGAAGACACAACACTGTGGCTTATATCCCTGTCTATGTCCGATATGAAGATGAGGAACAGGATGGGAGCGAATACTGTGCCTTGTGGAACAGAGCTTTTCACCGTAGCCGCCTCAGACTTTACTCTGTTGACTACTACTCGTTGTATTAGGAAATTATAGATCCATCTACCAACTTTTCCTGTTATTCCTTCATCACTCATTTTGTGTGCTATTACATCATGGTCACACTTGTTAAAGGGTTTTGCAAAGTCTGTGTATATAACATCTGCATTCTGTTTGTGTTCTAGAGCATCCAGGACTTTGTCATAGTGGTCGAGTAGTTGGGACAGACAAGAGCGACTTGCTCTAAACCCATGCTGCCCTGGGTTGTGTAATTTTTTTTTTTTTTTTACATTTTATTAGTTTCCAATAAGTATACATTACAGTTCATAAACATGCAATAATTACATGTTAAAAAATTTTACAACATCAATTTTCTTTGATTAAGCAGTGAATATATCAGAAAACTATACCCATAAACCAATTACCTCTTCAACCAGTGAACTCCTGTCCCCTTTCCCCTTATAAGTAAATACAGAGTCCACAAATAACATAAACCCATACAATGAAATACAGAGTCCACAATAACATTTTCTATAGTCCGAAGAATAAGCTGTGAAGACTGCAAATAAAGTTTACAGTGAACACAAAAATAAAAAGAAATAACATAAGTGTTCATAGATATCTCCAGACCTCAGTACTTATTACTCTCACCTTACCCTCACACACGACCCATGTATACTCTACCACATCATACACTCTACTACATATACAATGCGTTTTATTTCTAACACGAAACATTCACCACCATTAGAACACCTAGTCTTGTTCCATTGTTACACAAAACATGTTCTTGTACAAAATAAGTAGGAAACCCAACAGGGTTAAAGACAAATAAACAAAAGTTTTTTCAATAATCACACTGTTACACACACGATAAATAGCCCAAATATTATACAATTCAACCGAAAGTGTCCACCACTGAAAGAACTGTATGAAACAGTGGTGAAAACAAAAGACTTATGGTTATGATTTCTCTACTACAACCTTGCCATTGACAGGTGTCTTTATATCCTGGAACATCCTACCACACAAGGTTTCCAGATACCTTAACTCCACGGAAACTACCACTCTTGTTTCAGTACCATAACTGTACAGATTATAATCCAAAACACCCATACCACTGTCACTACCACTCACACCATACCATACCACACCATGCCCCCCGGCACCAGAGGATCCGGCCAAACCCTTGCAAAAACCCATACTCACCCTCCCCCAACAAGTACACCAACCTCACATTCACACCACACAAATACCAAAGTCCAACACACTATTAATCTAGACAGTCTCCCAGTCCCCCAACTGTTATATCATCCATCCCCCATCGCCGAAGGGAACTTCCCCCCTTATCTACCTATCTACCTATGGCACTCCACCACACCACACCTACCCAATGCTCCACCAGTGCGTCTGTCAAGCCCTTTCAAGACCTTATCTACCTCCCAATAAACCCTGCACACTCAAGTTCCTGTACCCCTCCAAGAAGATTGATTCCCACTACCTCCCATATATCAAACGATTCATGCACTTAGTGCGATATATGGGCCGCCACAGCCCCCATCTTTCCCCAACGCTCACGTCCCTTAATTTCCACGACATGCACACAAAGTCCACAATACTGTACATTAATCTCTTTTTATCCCTATGTCCAACCCCACCCAAATGCAAGTAAATAGCCCCGTAACCCCCCCCCATCCACCTATGGACCCCATCCAAAGTTTCGCAAAAATATACCACATCCAGAGGAGACTCCAGCAAGCCACACTTCTGACACCTCCCATCTTTCGCCAATCCCATACGGAATAAATTCTCCCGTGATGCCACTGCCCCATGTAAGAAACGAAACATCAGCTCCTGGTCCCTCGCCAGCAAATGCAGATCCTGGAACCCCTCCCATATCCCCTTCCAGTCATAGACCGGATAAAGCGCCTTCCCTTCTACCACCTTCCCTTCCACCGCCTCCTCCCCAGCACCTAACCTCATTATAACCGCAACGCTCAACTTTGTGGCTCACGTATAACCAACAAGCACCGTAGCCTATCTCTGCATTGAACCAGTTCCCTCCCACCCCACCACTCACCTACCTCCCACAACATCCCTTCCACCCCAGCCTCACCTCTCCCCCCCAACCCTCCCCTTTTTACCACACAACATTTCACATACATACACAACAATCTCCTTTCCAGCCATATCAAACCCAAACCTCCTGAAATGACCCTCTTTCTGACTATCTCCTTCCTGAGCCAATGTCTACCATGTGCCCAAATGAACTTAAAGACCCTATTCTCCAATTATTTCATGTCCCAACTTAATAAGGAAAAAATGTTGGCAATATACCATATCCTACTATATATCATGTTATTAACTGCAATGACCCTCTGCCGCCCACCAACTATTCAACTGCTCCGTCCCACTTTTAACCACATACCGCAAATTCACCTCTCTCGCCTCATCCCTGTCCCTCATGTAAACTATACCACATATTTTCACCCTGTCCACAATTTTCCATCCATACCTGCTACCCAAAAAGTGCCTACCTCCAACAATGTGGATTTAGCTCCATTAACCCTCATACCAGTTGCTCTGCAGAAAAACTTGATATGAATTCCTATGTTGACCAGCCCCGCCTCGTGACACACTAACACTGTGGTGTCATCTACATATCCCACCACATTTCTAATCCCCTTATCCCTCCCCCCAACCCCTTCCCATCCCCACTAATCTGTAAAACGGATCCTGTAAGCAAGCAAAAAGAATCTGCGACAAGGGACAACCCATTCCCAGACCTTTTCCATCCTAACCACCCCTCCCAACCTACCATTTATTTGCACCCTCACACTTGCACCTGCATATAACGCCCTAACCCAATCCAGCACTTCCATTCCATACCCCTGCCTTTCCATTATTCCAACCATGCTCTCACACTCCACACTATCATATGCTCCCTTCCAATCCAGAGCAAGTATTCCTCCCTCAACCTCTCTATCAATGAATTCTTTAATACGTTCGTGTCCTCCCCACACCCCTACCCGGTATCCCCCTTGTCCCTCCTCAATCATTCCCGCTAACACTCTTTTTAATCTATTACCTAAAATCATTGCATATATTTTATAATCCGTATTCATAAGGACTAAAGATCTATAATTCCCTAAAGTTGCCCCTTCCTTTCCCTTCCTAACTAATACCATTACCCCCATACCCATGTCCCTCCCCATTACACCTGTCCTTTTCATACCATTCATCACACCTACGATACAATCCTTTATAATGTCCCAATTCTCATTATAAAATTCATTTGCCAAATCATCCATTCCTGGAGCCTTGCTCTTACTTAACTCATCCACTGCCTCCCACACCTCCCTCTCACTGATCGTGCCCCCTAATCCCTCCCGATCTTCCCTACTCAACATCTCCCTAATCTTTCCCAATAATATGCTCCTTTCCTCCATACCCACCCTCCCCACTACTCATGTGCCTTGCAAACCACTTATCAGCATACACATTCATTCCTTCCGTGGAAGTTATTCTCATACCCTTTACATAATTCCCCATGTTTTCAACCACTTCCAGATACTCCATGGTCATTCTATCCCTTCTCTGTTTACACTTCCCCAAAACATATTGGGAGGGCCTATCCCCCCACAACACATCATCCATTCTGGCTTTCATTCTGCATGCCCCAAACCTCTCATTCTGCAAAGTCATCAATCTATCTTTCAACGACTTAAGGGTGGGGCGAACTGTTGTCAAGAGATTTGGAAAGGAAGATTGAAAATTTTTGGAAAAAAATGTTTTGTTACCAAAAAATAGTGCATCATTCTGGCAACATTTTGGTGTAATCAGCTTGTTTATATCATATTTCCTAGTATGTTTTTTCCTTAAATGTATTTTTTTTGTTCTTGCTGTCATTAATAATACATGTTGCCAATTAGTGTTTTTTTTTTAGTTTTATCTCTGCAAAAATTAAATTTTTTATGATTATTTCATTAAAAAAACTCTACATAGCAACATCTCTGATGCCTCCATTCAAGTGCAGGGACTCATGGCACCTCAGTGGCCTCTGGGGTCTCAACAAGTGCTGATGCATGCAACTCTCTGAGATTTAGCGTGCCATATCCATAGAGTTTCACAGAAAAAAATATATTAATAACTCAGAAATAAGTTATTGACATTGTTTGTAATGTTTTGCGAAAAGTATTAATAGGATTGTCATGATTTTTTCACACATTATTGAGTAATGATGGCTCTACAACCACCCATGAAGGATTTCCGATATCTTTTACAGCTTTGTTTTTATTGATTTTTTTCCCACAAAATAATGGCAAAAACAAAATCACTAACTTCAACATTTTTTATAATGGAATATACTGACATTTTTGCTAAAAAGGATTGGGTCAACAATTATATAGCCTTTATCTTTCATCTGATGTTAACTAGAGCATTGTACATCTTCCCAATTTTGTAGAAATTAACTGGTTTTGAGACCCCTAAAATTTGGCACATTTTATTTTTTTCTATCTAACCTAAAGGCAAAAAATCATAACAAAGACAGTGTATAGGTTTTTAAAAGCTGTATAAATCACTGTAAAAATCTCATTGAAATTAGACCAAAATAAAGAAAAAAACGTGAATTCATTCGCCCCTCCCTTAATTTCCTCTGTCATTCTATGTCCTCCCCGCATATAACAGTCTTCCAAGAGGCCCTCAATGTAATTTTGTAAACCATAATGCTATCCTGCCTCTTCCCTTCCCAACCTCTGATAGTAAGCTTGGATGCTAGGCTTTCCCTTACTTACCCACCAATCCACCAAATCCCCCCCTCCCTACACCTCATCCATAAACCACGTCACCAATCCCTAAATTCCTCCCTTTTACCATCACCCCTTAATAACTGAACATTTAATTTCCAAAAAACCCTGTACCATTTTGCAACCCCTTCCCACCCCACCTCCACCAACACTCCCCGATGATCTGTGACACCCACATCCAAATATTGCACTTCCCCCTACTACCACGCATCCCGTTACATAAATCCTGTCTAGTCAAGCCGCATACCTTCTTCTAACAAAAGTAGGCTCACCCACACCTCCCATCCCTATCACGTCTTTCAAACCTACCCTCCTAAGTAATTCCCTTAAAGCTAGAAGAACACAACCTCCTCCCCGCGGCTCCACATCCCTCTCCCTAATTACACAATTGAAATCCTCCCCAACAATCGTTACACTAGGCAAATCTTGACATGCATAAATCATGTAGACCCAAATAAAATCCACCTTCACCTTCCTTGCCGCCTCCGCTGGCATGTACACCCCTAAGAAACATACCCTTACTACACTCCACTCCCCATCCACTGTAACCAGTCTACCCTCCCCCACACTCCTCCCATCGCAAAGGTTTGAATGGGCATGACACCGCCACCGCAACTGCCACCCCTCCCCCCTTTAATCTACTGGATGAACTTGCAAACACCTTGTAGCTATTCAAAAGTAAATCCCCACCACTCCTATAATTGTGTTCCTGTATAAAAGCAACTGTCACACCATACCTTCGCAACGTACACTCCACCCAAGCCCTCTTAATTTCATCTCTTAACCCATTTACATTAAGTGTTAAACACCTGAAATCAATGTCAAGGGTTTGCCCCTAGGCTTCTGTGGAAGTTGTATCCCTGACTTCCCTTTACTCAGTTTACCCATTTGCTTCCCTCCCTTAAAAGTACTTCGCTCTTGCACCAAACCTAGATCTTTTGTAGCAACTTCCACCAAAGGCTTTTTGCAGATCCTCTGCTCCAGTGTCAGCACATCCTCACTGTCTGACGAATTGCCAGACCTTTTACATGTCCCCTGTATTACTTCTACACTACTTGCATTCTCGGTCTGATGGACCTCCACCTGCACAGTCTCCATAATTAAGTGTTGTTTCTCTAGACTGGCACTCGCCACACTTTCCACCACATCCACAGCATCTACCAAACCATCATTAGTGTTTCCACTTAGCATCGGCAAAGGGTCGTCCAATATGTCCATTAATATCTGTTCCAATGGTGCATCCTCTGCCAGACTCTCATGGTGATCACAGTCAACCACTGGCATAACAGATTCCTGCGTTAGAGTCTGACAAACCACCTCAGATCACTCCACAATCTCACTCCAGAGTTTCGGCTGCTTCTCCCATTGTGTCTCCTCCTTCCGTTCCTCACTCTGTGCCCGCACATCCACTACTCGTTGCTCTGGAACCTGTCTGTGTCCCGCCCTCCTCATGCAGTCAGTCGCCACATGATCGTAGGCGCCACACAAGCGACACGTCCTGTGCTGCCCCATGTAGGTGACGTACACTTTGGTCCTGAAGTCTGGTAGAACTACGTAGGACGGTATAGGGTGCCGCAAGGTCATTTTCAAAGAGAACGACGCCTTAAAGAGGCCCATCAAAGGCCCCTAAATCCACTTTCCAGGGGTTTCTGCGTGTATCGTTCCACACGCACTGAAGACTGCACTGATGTCCGTCAGGTCCGCCTCAAATGGCACGTTCTTCAAATGAACCCAAGTGTATGTATGTGAAACGTCCTTCAACCGTACCTGAAGTCCAGTGTGCACCGTGTATACATGATCCTGGTGTCGATCTACGAGTCTTTCATAAACTTCTGCCGTCAGAAGTTTCACAAAGACCCTATTCATCCCGTTCAGGGCAACGCCATACAAATCGCCTGTGTCAAGTCCATACACATCTCGTAATATCGTTGGTAACACAGTCCAGGCCGTTACAGGGTGTAGAACGCCCGTCACAAGGTCTACACAGACAGTATTCAAGCATCCTGTGCTGCCCCATGTAGGTGACGTACACTTGCCGCCATGTTGTATGGAAAACCAAAGTGCTGCTATGTGTTACCAGGGGTCAGGCCGGAGCACCGCACACCCTCGCACCACCAGAGCTGGGCTGCGACTGGTTGTGTAATTGATGGGTATCTACATGAGTGGCGATCTCGCTTCTTAGAACCCTTTCAAATATTTTTATGATATGGGACGTCAGTGCTATTGGTCTGTAGTTCTTTGCTATTGCTTTACTGCCCCCTTTGTGGAGTGGGGCTATGTCTGTTCTTTTTAGTAACTGCGGAACAACCCCAGTGTCCATGCTCCCTCTCCATAGGACGTTAAAAGCACGTTCTTGATGAACACGGAGTTCCATGAGTCTGGGCCTGGAGCGGAGTGAATGGGCATGTCATTTATCGCCTTTTCGAAGTCATTTGGTGTCAGGATAATGTCAGATAGGTTTGCGTCTACCAAGTTCTGTGGCACTCTCATAAACAATTAACTTAGGTCTTCGACTTTCAGTCTGGTTACCGGCTTGCTAAAAACTGAATCATACTGGGACTATAGTAGCTCACTCATTTCCTTGCTGTCATCAGTGTAGGACACATCCCATTTAAGTAGGGGCCCAATACTGGATGTTGTTCTCGACTTTGATTTGGCATAAGAAAAGAAATACTTTTAGTTCTTCCCATGTTTCTTGATTCCTGTAAGATTCGTTTAGTTTTAGTTTGATGTTTACTATTTCTCTGACCAGTGTCTCCCTACGTATTTTAGATATATTGGCCTCTTGTAGCTGCTCTGTTATTCTTTGCCTTCGCCTGTATAGGGAGCACCTCTCTCTTTCTTGTTTACATCTCCTCCTTTTCCTTAAGAGAATTTGACTTAAGCAAACCTCAAGTGCCACAGAGTTAACTTGTTCTAGACATAGGTTAGAATCTGTGATGCTTAGGCTATCTTCCCAGTTTATATCATTTAGGACTTGGTCCCACCTTATGTTTTTGTTATTGAAGTTGAATTTGGAGAAGGCTCCCTCGCTACTGATCACATTTTGTCGGTCTGAGGCTCCCCGCATACATGTCTTGACCTCTGTTATGGTGTGATCAGATTATATTGTTTTTGATATGATGACATTTCGTATGAGATCATCATTGTTAGTGAAGATGAGGTCCAACGTATTCTTCAATCTTGTAAAGTCTATTATTTGCTGGTTTAAGGTGCATTTGGTGCAGAGATTTAAAAGCTTGTGTGTGTGTGTGCGAGTTTTCATCTGATCTGCCTCCTGGTGTTATCTCTGCTACCACATTGTTTGCAATATTCCTCCATTTTAGGTGCCCTAGATTGAAATCCCCCAGGAGCAAGATGTTGGGGACAGGAACTGGAAGGTTTTTCAAACAGTGGTCAATTTTCAGAAGCTGTTCCTGGAATTGTTGGGATGTTGCATCCGGAGGCTTGTATACAACCACGATGACCAGGTTTTGATTCTAGATATTATGTGGTATTTATTAATATTATGTGGTATTTACAGACTGTTGCATGCAAAGAGTACGTCACCTTATTCAGAGCATGTTAATACACCCATATAGGCTGCCTCACTATTGCGCCCCTTGAACTGGGCCTCAATGTATATAATGTATATTTCCATTTTCTATAATTTTATATTGCTGATATTCTCGATAATAGCTAAATCGTTAATATTTTGCTTTATATTATTATTAGACTATTATTTAACTTAGCTATATATATTAGGTAGGATGTAATATTTTATGTTGTGCTCGAGAGTGTGTAGTAACTGCCTTGGTGTTGGCAAACGATTGTTACGCTGCCGGCGTCTAGTTGCTGGGAGGAGTCAGTCTCTGGACACACCTGAGCTGGGTGGTTGTTCCTCCTTCCTCTCTCTCTCTGGCCTGCTGACCTCGTCGAGTCAACACCTCACTCCATTTCTTCTTGTTTTCTCGACATTAGACTCTGTTGGGTAGAGTATGCACTCGTTGGTGAGGCGAAGCATACTTCTCAGAACTCTGTGTAACTCTGTTCACAGAGAATAGACTAGACAGTGATTTTTCGACGTTGTTCTGGGTTGTGTGTCACCTTGACACTCTTTGATAACTCAGGTCTCAAGCTATAGCTCTGGACCTACTTCGATAAGGCATCTGTGCACCGCCACAGTTTGGGATTGTTTATGCTGAACCTAGTTTCAGTAGAAAGGGAGTTTTATGACTTTTGGAGGATCTACTGATGGTCCCCAGTTAGGGTCGATTTTCTATCTCCTTGTTCCTGATGCTGTGTTGCTGTTGCCTGTTATAGTGCTGTTCTGCGAAGTGGTCATTTTACTAGACAAGCTGTTCTGGTTGTCAATTTGTTAGTACAGCTAGCTAATGAGAAGTTGTTCTGTCGTACACTGGTTGAGTCGAGTCATAGTTACCGGGAGCACACTCGTACACACATTTATTATTATTTGTATATATTATTGTTATTACTGACATTGTACCTGATGGTACTTCTGAGTCATTTATATATATGTGCCCTCAGCACAGACTTATTGTATATGAGAGCCGTGTAGGAGCTACCCTCCTAATTCACCTAATTGATATCTTAATTAATATCTTTATATTAGATTTACTACGTTACCCTAGATTTTCTCACTTTGATAATAAACCTTTTAAATATATCTGTTTGGTTAGTACCCTATCAGTTGCAATCCCCTTAATCTATATAATATGTCGGATAACTGAACCAGGATACTGACTTTGTTGCAAAAGCCCAGTAACAGGCTGGATGCTAGAAGGGCTTTCCTTTCTAGTGTGCACTGGAGATATCTATTATTAATAGATATTGTGTCATTTTGTAACACTCACCAACCAGCGAACCATGTTGTTAGGGTTTGGTGATCGGAGCCCCATCATCAGATCAGCACCTAGGTTCAGCCAACCATAATGTGGATCTGGCAATGGTAAAGGTGATGTGGATTCCACTCACATGTTTACCATTGTCATTCCCACTCTGTGCTGGTTGATGCACGGTTGTCTATTGTCTCTTGGCTATTTCTCTGACCAGTGTCTCCCTACGTATTTTAGATATATTGGCCTCTTGTAGCTGCTCTGTTATTCTTTGCCTTCGCCTGTATGGGAGCGCCTCTCTCTTTCTTGTTTACATCTCCTCCTTTTCCTTACCGGAATTTGACTTAAGCAAACCTAAGAGCCCCATCATCAGATCAGCACCTAGGTTCAGCCAATCATAATGTGGATCTGGCAATGGTGTGTTGTGGGGTTCTTTGCATAGATTTGGTAATATTAACAGACGATGAGCTTGGGTTGGTAGCGTTTAATGAGGCGTTGGATATATGGGAACTGAGAGCCTATGCCTATGTCCGCCTGCTATGCCTACCTGAGTGGAACTGCCTGCTAGGCTCGCACGGCACTGGGGCGTTCAAAAGGCAGGCCTATGATTGGCTAATGCCAGATCACATGGGTAGAGGTTGGTGATCACGTGAACAGCCGTGGTGCAGCCGTTAGAAATATGAACCGTACAGCTCGGGCATGCTATGTATGGCGTCTCGACATACAACTATACAAACTAAGGACAACAGGGAACAACTCTCAGCTGATTCTATACAATGTCAAAGTACACAACAGTTGAACATTATACTTCACAAGGATATTATCGTGACAGAACAATCTACATTACTATATGATGCATCATGGTACATAGGAATTAACTAAATGAGCTCATTTCTAGAAAATCATGATAAAAGAGATAAAAAAAATTATTTGTTCAATCGAACTGTCTTCATGTGATCTACGAATTCTGAGGAAATATATTTACAAGAAAGTAGTGATTAACAGACAAGGTAGATCTGGTGCACTCAAATCTATACTGTTAATTCTCAGAACTCGGAGAGAACGTGAACACATAAAAAAACAGTTAAACGCTTACTACATATTTATCTATACAGGTTATTTACATTTAACCCCAACTCTGCTAGGGTGAGATTGATATAGGCTGTATAAATATCATCTCTGGGTGGATCAAACTCTGTTACAATAGGTAACTCAACTTCTAATTGAGGAGGATCTACACTGGTATCTACAAATGATACTTGAGGACTTCTCAACACTTGTCTTGTACGTAGGGAATAACGACATTCAGGTTGATCTGACTGATCATTAGAGGTAGAGGGAACAGCAACAGGAGAATTATCAGATTCTGTCTCACTTGTCTAACTGTCAGGGGTGTCAGGGAATTCGTCATCATCATCGCATACTAACTTCATATGATCTAAATGAGACTCTTTAAACTGACCCGTACTAATTTCTCTAACTTTATACTTGTTGCCATTGATATGTTTGACTACTCTATAAGGACCAACAAACTTTTGATCGAGTTTTGGCATTGCTGAAGTTTTGTTAAAGTTAAACAACATGACTCTGGACCCTACTTGAACTTTAGTCGGTTTGGCTCTAGTATTAGTTACTCTAGTAAATTCTGCTGTTGACTTATGAAGTGTTTCTCGAATTCGTCTGAAAACACTTTGAGCTTGACTGGTACGAACTGCTACAAAATCATCTGGATTGTAAGTCGGTTTTGGATTAGAATATAACAGCTCATAAGGCAAACGCTTATCGACACCATACAGTGCATAATGAGGGGTATCACCTATAGAAGCGTTAAAAGCAGAATTTATGGCACATTGAACATCAGGAATGATTTCATCCCAGGTTACATTATTGGGATTGATGGTAGCTCTCAAGACGTCAAGGACTTTCTTATTAGTTCTTTCTGCTAACCCATTACTGGCAGGATGGTGCAGAACAATGGTTGATTTTGTAATCTTGTATAGTGTACACAAGTTTTCTAGGATCTCATTACAAAATTCACCTCCATTATCTGTTATGAGGGACTTAGGAGTGGTATGTCTGCAGATTATACGTTCCTTGAACGCTTTTGCTACTGTTTCGGCAGTCTTATCTGGGATAGGAACTAGCTAACAATATCTGGTAAAGTGATCGACCATCACACACAGATGTTTGTTTCCACTGAGGGAACATTGGAAGTTGGTCAACAGATCTAGTGCAACTCTTTCCCATGGCTCGCTAGTAGTAGGAACGATTTGGATTGGATTAGGACCAGTAACATTACCTTTATGTTTCATACAGACACTACATTTCTTATACTCAGTAATATCAGTGGACATACGAGGCCAAAAGTATTTCAATCTGGCTTGTTTCACAAAACGATCCATACCAGGATGTGTAACATCCGGTACATCGTGAACTAGCTGCAAGGCTACTTTCACTAGTGACTGTGGAATTACTAACTGGTATACTCTTCTACTAGGATTACCCAGCTCGGTAGTGCGATACAGTAATTCTTGGTTCATGACAAAGTCACTGATGGGTGCTGGTGGCTTCACAGAGAGAATAAGGTCTTCCTGGAGCAGGAATCGAATCACACCAGACCACATGGGGTCTGTTCTTTGAGCAGTCTTTACATCCTCAGCACTAAATGGAGGATCGGCAGTTACTACACTGACATGACGTGATAAAGCATCAGCAACTACATTGGATTTGCCAGGAAAATGTTCAAAGGTGGGGATGAACTCTTGGATGGTCAAGGACCATCTGGCAAGTCTTCCAGTGGGTTGTTTATTCTGGAATAAGGGTATCAACGGGGCATGATCTGTTAAGACGTGAACAGGGTACTGGTAAATGATATCTCTGAAATGCTTTAAAGACCAAACTATAGCTAAAGCTTCTTGCTCAGTAACTGTGTAATTACGTTCAGCTTAAGTAAGGACTCGGCTAGCAAATGCAAATAATCTCTTAAACTGAGTTTTCTTTATGCACTAAGGACTGGGATCACTTTCCTACTAAAGGAATGAACAGGCACAGTGGAGTAGAAGGACTCTCTCCGGGTGAAATAGATAACACTATGACATTAAATACTAGCAAGGGAGAAACGGATCTACTATCTCTTACAATATATAATAATTGCTCGACAAACAATGATTTACTTTACAGGGATTTACTGTCAACTAGGATAATATCACTATCTGGAACACAACAACAACAGACACTCTAGTAAGCACTAGCTGCTACAGAGATGTCTTTCTGTAGGCGGCAAGTGACATCTAGAGATGGCATAACTCATTTCAAACAGTCTTTACTCAACAAGGCGTCCCCTGGAGAGGAACTACCACTTGAACAAGAGCCATCACAGGGATAGTACACTATCCTGTGTGCAATTATGACTGGATTAAAGACAGGAGTGACAGTTTTACTAGTGTCTTGACCGCTCGGCTACGTTAATACGTAATGCACAAAGCTATCAGGAGTGAATCTGAACTTCACATTCCGCAGCACTGTTATAACTCTCTGAGACAAGCTGTGAGAACAAACACATTGCTCAAGAGCTAGATACTGTCTTTCAGTCGGTAAGGAACTATCAGGATCACGAAGGAAACTATATTGACTCTTTGGCTGAGTTGCTGTAGCAGTCGGTAATCGACTATCATGAATTTCAGCAGGAATTGTTTGAACACTAAGGGACTGAATGCCGCCATTAGCTACACTACTGTGAGGTAAGTGAGACAAACTTGCAATGAAAATTGCACAAAACTAATTCAGGTAAAAATGAGAATGGCAAAATATTCACAGTACACAATTAGTTAAAATTGGAATTTAACAAATTCATTGAATTAGATGCAAAAAGGGTTAAACATCTAATGTACACTGCATAAGAAGGTAAAACTCACTGAATTTTGACTGTAAAAATTGAAGAAATTTCTATAAAAAGTGCAATGAAAGGCAATATGGCTACTGTATGGATTAACAGCAAAGTGATCTCTCTCTACTGGAATTCAAACAAAATTACTAGATGAGAAATAATAAATCAATGCAAAGTGGAAGTACAATCAATAAATTGTATGCAACTGGAAAAATACTGGAAAAATAAATTTTCTTAAAAGAAAATGACACTAGAATTTAATATGCATTGCTGGCAGAAAAAAATAACTATGATGCTGACAACTTGCATTGAATTATTAGCACTTGTCAGGATAACACTGAGTAAAATGGAATAAATACACAATACTGTGTGCAAAATAACAAGAACAAGTAATCACTACTGGAGAATAATTTTAAAGTGTAATCAATGTATGGTATTGTATAAACAATTTACTGCATCAATTAAAGCAATGTTGCACTGGGCACAAGGAGAATGAACACTTTAACTCTTAGTTCAATTGGAATAACTAAATGAAAATGAGTATAATGAATATTACTTTACTTTACATATGAAGGTTAAGAGTGAATTTGTTCAAGGAATTATTGATAAGATCAACACAAAGACAATAATACACAAACTGAAATAAAGATAAAAACTTACAGTTTTGCAGGAGAATACACAACACAATAAGATTCAGTCAGTGAATTGATAGTTTATTCAATAAGATCTTGCATGTAAAAATATGTATAAAGAGATAGTTCTTGCTTCAGACAAAATATGTTCAATAAACAGGTTCTGCAAAAATTTAAAAAAAATGAGGCACAGGTTGACACAAAAATGTAAACTGTCTGTTGAACTAAAACAGGAGAGATACGGGCACAAAAAAATTAATGGGACACACTGAATAGCACACAAGAAAATGAAATATGCAACTAGGACCACTGGGACATAAACAATAAGGGACTATTGCACAGACACTGCATAAAAACACAAGGGAATGCAATGAGAGAAAATTAAAAGACAGGGAAGTAATAATGCACAATACTGAATTAATATCACAATACTGAAATAATATTGAATTAATCAAATACTGCACACAAAAACAATAAAAATTGGCACACAAAAGTACTTACTGCAGGATCAGAAAATTACACAAAGAACATAGATAAAAAATGAGACACGAAGCATATTGAATACTGAAAAAGTATTTGAAATGAATTTACATGAAACTGAAACACAAGTCTTTAAATGTCACTGTTTAAATGTCTCACACACACGAATGTCTATAACAGAATAGTGTCTCTCCTGATGAATAAACGGCGAATGTAAGTAGAGTGAGAATATTTTCCTGGACGCTAGCTGTGATGACTGCTGACGATCTTGGAGAAATGCACTTACACGAGGAACTCACACAGCAAGCTTTTACGTTGGTGCTCTGGGATGAAGGAAGACACTCTCGACTTGCTATGTGAGCCAGAAACAATGCTGCTGGTACCCAAGGTAGTGTAGAAAATACCACAAAGTATTGACTGGTAGTAGTGGTATCAGCGGGTGGCCTTTTGTTTACACCAGCGTGGGTGGTGAGTGGCGCGCATGGATGATGTCACGGCTGCCTGACTCGCTGGCAGTGGGAGGTGACGTCACGGCGTTCGGCCAGTACACCTAATTCTCACGGCCTTGGAACCACTAACCCAGGTGGCTTTTTGTACAATAAGCCACAGGAATGGTGAATATCACTCTGACAAGCGTCCAATTTGTAGCACAGAGCGATTGGACACAATACTTCAAGGAACTGGCTTGCTGAAGAAATGACTGGCTTACTTGTATGTCTGGCTTTCAGGAAGAGGCTGGCTTAGCTCTCTGGACTGGTGGACCTGAATGCTCTTACTTGCACACAGCAGTGAAGAATTGGGTGGATGGCAGGAGGCACTGGATGACTGTAGGCTGGCTTAGGCTCTTTCCCATAAACTGGATTACTTGGTGGCTTAATTGCAAAACCCAGATCAACTCTTCGGAGGTTTACTTGCAATTAGAAGCCAGAAGACTGGAGACACTGCTTCAAAAGAGTCTTGGATGATGTCACGGGTGAGGGAAGGTGAGGCGCTGGCTGACGGTTGATAGATGCACACGGCGGCACTCTCTCACACCGGCTCTTCTCGTCAAATCTGCTCAGATTACACAAAATCTAGGCCCACAAGGTGCCACTATTTGTGTTGTGGGGTTCTTTGCATAGATTTGGTAATATTTACAGACGATGAGCTTGGGTTGGTACCATTTAATGAGGCGTTGGATATATGGGAGCTGAGAGCCTATGCCTATGTCCGCCTGCTATGCCTACCCGAGTGGAACTGCCTACTAGGCTCGCACGGCACTGGGGCGTTCAAAAGGCAGGCCTATGATTGGCTAATGCCAGATCACATGGGTAGAGGTTGGTGATCACGTGAACAGATGTGGTGCAGCCATTAGAAATACGAACCGTACAATGGTAAAGGTGATGTGGATTCCACTCACATGTTTACCATTGTCATTCCCACTCTGTGCTGCTTGATGCAAGGTTGTCTATTGTCTCTTAGCTATTTCTCTGACCAGTGTCTCCCTTGTCTCTTGGCTGCAGGTTTTGCCTTGACTACCGTGGCATGCACTAATACTTATTATGATGTATATAGTGTACATAGTTGTATAAAGCTATAAATACTTGGTGAAGGATAATACAATTTTTTTTTTTATATTATAATTGAAACAGGGTACAATGCACATAGCAAAATAATACATATCCAAGAACATCAAATTATCCAATAGGACACACACGTACTACAATCTCCCACACAATTTGATCATAAATATCAGAACATAAGAAGCACACACATTAGATAATATTAAACACAAAATATATATAAACATTTCCTACCGCCATAAGACTATCGCACGTTCACACGTTCACAAACAACAATATGACAAACATTGACAAAATGCCACAAATCACGGGCGTTCATGTATAAAGAAATGCAATGTTCAACATACACAACCTATCAATACATATCCAAGAACCTCTCAATACACACCCAAGAACATTAACCACTAAAACATATATAAACAATCTTTTTCCACACCATGTGGATTGCAATGTAACATTAGACACACCTTTATTCAAATGATGAAAAACATATCTAACAATTAAATCGTCCCATGACACAGACCTGATCCCCTTCCCCCCAGGGCATGCCGCACTATAAGAACCCCCCCTTTGACCCTTCTCCAGACCTGTCAGATAATAACCCCATCATGTAACTGAACAGAGCCCTCACACACCGTAAATACACACCAACACACAACAGTTGACGAAACCAATATTACACACATTATCTTTGAAGTGTACCACCTCTGTCCACACCTCTATCCGCCTCACACTTACCTCCCCTGTAGACGGAACACCAGCCCGTCTCTACCCCTTACCTTTCGCTCCTTTAACCCCCACACTGTGAGGTTCCGATAACCCTCCAGAAGATCCACCTCCCATTTCCCCCATAATCTCTTTAGTTCGGCATTTAGTCCTATAAAACCTCGCTATCATGATCTTAATGCGCTCAGCAGCCCCCACCTGATGCATCACCCATGAATAATAAATGAAATCAGTGAATAAATACACTACCGCCCTTTGGATCCGCTTATCCATACCACTCACATCCAAACTTAAATCCCTCAGCACCGAAATGACCCCCCCTCCAATAGCGATCCCAACACATGACTAAACCACTCCCGCACCACCCCAACCTATCGCAAAAATACACTACATGATAAGCAGTCGCTTCCTCCCCACACAACACACAACCACTCCCTTCCACTAATCCCCTAGTATGCAACAATGCCCCAGACGGAAGTATGCCATGCAGAAACATATAAACTACCTCCTGCACCCTCGGATCAATCCTAGCTTCCCTCTACAATCTCTACACTACACCCCAAGCATACATAGGATATACACTCTCTACCACCGCCACCACCCTTCCCATTCCCACCCCATCCAACACCCCAAGCCTCACCTTCCCCGGGTCCTGAACCACTAACATAAATCGAATCATCCCCTCACAGTCCTTTAACTCCTTACCCTTGCACCATCGACCTATATCCTCATGAATCCTCCACAGCCAGCCCTCTCCCCTCCCTCTTTCCCTCATATAACACCTCTTCACATACACACTTTTTAACCGTCGATGCAAAGAAATAAGCCCCAGGCCCCTCTGGCTATGGGGAGCGAAACCACCCCCTTACTTAACCACTCACAGCCCAAACCCCATATAAATCGCATTATTCTTCCCAGGAACCCACCAGTGTATATACTGACCCCACATGCCACAATTTACTATAGATCAATACATTCACCACTATCGCCCTCTAATGTAAAGTTAAATTCGCAGCTCTCATACTCGACAATCGACTTAACACCCCATCCATCACCCTCTTCAAATTCACCACACTCGCCTCCTTACACACCCACATGTATACCACACCGCAAATTTTAAACCTATCCACAAGTTTCCCCACTGCCACAACTCCCATCCCCACCCTCCTCCCCACCTCCATGTACAACGATTTCTCTTCATTTATTTTCATACCTGTTGCTTCTCCAAAAACACCCACCACCCTCCTCACTGCCCTTAAATCCCACATATCCCTAACTAAAACCGTGGTATCATCCACATATCCCACGATACCCACTCCCCTTACCCTATCGACCGTTACATTTCCCTTAAGATATCTCCTTATCTCCCTATAGAGGGGATTCTGAACACAGGCAAACAACAACTGTGATATAGGACACCCCTGTCTCAATCCCCTTGCCATTTCAATATGTCTCCCTAAAAAGCCATTCACCTGCACATGCACACGCGCTCCCTCATATAACGACTGTGCCCATCCCACCACTTCAGCCCCGAACCCCTGCCATCTCATGAATCTCCACAATGCCTCATGGTGAACACTATCATGTGTGGCTCTCCAATCTAATGCTAAAACCCCAGCCTCCTCTTCCTCCCGATTCCAGTCGATGAAATCCCTGATACGCCCGTGTCCCTCATACATTGATCTGCCCGGAATCCATACTGTCCCTCATCTATCACCCTGCCTACCACACTCTTCAGACGATTCCCCAATATTTTCCGCGTAGATCTTATAATCACAGCACATTACGGTAAGCACTCTATAATCGGTAATGTACACACACGGTGCTCACTTCAGCACCAGCACCGCTACACCTGTCTGTTGTATGTCCCCTAATACCCTTCTATGCTTCATTTCATTAAACAAAACTACCAAAAAACCCTTCAACACTCCTCAATTTTCCACATAAAACTCACAAGGTAAACCATCTAAACCTGGGAACTTGCCTATGCATATGCCCATTACAGCCCTCCATACTTCCTCCTCTGTTATCAACCCTCCCAACTCTCCCCTATCATCATCGTCCAACTCACACCGACCCCCATCACATGTAACGTCTCCTTGTCAAGATCCCCCCCTCCCATTGTCTCAATAATAAATGCATCAATATATCCACTCATCCCCTCCGTCGTCCACAACATCTGACCCTCCCTGTAACCGCCCAGGTCCTTCCCCACCACAACATTCATTGTGCTCATAGACTCTCTCTTACGTCGCTGCTCACACAGGACACAGGCAGACAGCCTATCTCCCCACATCACCCTCTCCAATCCCCCAGCCACCCTCGCTCCATCAAAATGCATATTTTGGATGTCCCTGATCTGCTCCTTCAAACCCTCAATTATTTGTACCGGATAAGTCTCCCTAACCCCTACATGACAATCCCTTAACTGCCCTTCCAAATACCTCTGCAACCCATACGATAACCTGCTTTTCTCCCTCCCACACACAACATAAAACTCCTTAATGCATACCTTAGCCACTGTATCCACCAAGAAATCACATCTCCCTGCTTCCCAATCCCCCACAAATTGTCCCACAACTCTGCAAAAAAAACATTCCCCCATTTAAGCAAACCCACATTCAACTTCCAATACCCCCCATATCTTCTAGGTAACCCATCCCATGCCAAATTCACTAATACCCCACGATGATCCGAGAATGCCATGTCCACAGTTTCAAATCTCTGCACCTCAACTGCTTGATTCGCATATATTCTATCTAACCTCACAGCATATCCATTCCTCACAAAAGTATACTCACCTCCACCCCCATCCTTTACATCCTGCAACCCCACTCCATAGAGCAGGTCCCCTAATGATCCTACACACCACGCTCCCCGTGGCTCCACATCCCGCCGACTAGTCACACAATTCCAGTCCCCACCCACAATCGACACTACCGGCATCGACCGTAGGTGATACACTAGCTCATCCCTCACAAACCTACTTTTAACTCCCCCATCACCCTCTGCTGGCCCATATACACTCATAAAACAGCTGCTCCTCCTTTCAACCTACATGTATAACTAACATACACGACATACCCTGCTATGACCAACTCACCACCCATCTTATAATTGTGCTCCTGCATGCAAGCCACATGCACCTGATAGCGTCCCAAACCCCCCCCCCCCTAACCAATCTCTCTTCCACACATTACACAAACCATTAACATTGACCGTTAGACACCAGAATAAGACAAAGGTGGTTTTCCCTTGGATACTCTGCCCCCTTTGTGACACATTTTTTGAATCCTCACTTGGAATGCCCCGGCATTCCTCACAGGCCTTTGTCCTTTAGGACCCCCCCCAACCTCATGTACCACAGCTGCCCACAGCTTTTTGCCAGGCCTTTGCGCTGGTGTTAGCACATCCTCTGGATCTGACATTACAGCTGCTCGTTTCCTCGACCCTAAGTCCACCTGCATGTCAGCTACAAACCCCTCCTCTGCATGAACATCCACTTCCACAACTCCTGTCTGTATGAACTATCCGCCCATGGCCCCACCACTCGCCTGAACGCACTCCACAGCTGCAGTCTCTTGACTCAGACCCAAGGCCCTGTCCATGCCCTCCTCCGTCATACTGATGATGTCCTCCACCAAGGATCGTGTGGATTCCCCGCCGTCTCCTTCCACCCCCTCAGCAACGTCGTCGCTGCCCACAGCGCATCGTCCACTCATAGGCGAATTGTCAGGAAGGGTGACACAGGCCGACACTTGCAAGTCAGCCTGCCCTCCCACCCCTCCCCGCTCGGCTCCCCTATTCGCCTCCTCAGGACTACAGTCATCCTGTTGTGTAGTCCACTGCTGCCTGCTATGCTGGTAAGGAGCACCTCATGGCTTCCTGCCTCCTGTCACCAGGCCGCCATGTGTCCATATCCCCCACATAGGCGACACGTCCGTTGTTGGCCCACATATGTCACAAAAACTTGCGTGCAAAATTCCTCTAATATTACATAAGACGGGATGTGGTACTTAAGAGACATCTTCAAAACATAAGACCCATCCGGCAGCCCCTCATATGGGCCCCTGTCCCAATGTCCTTGTGTTGCCGCATGAATGGTCCCATATTTATCAAACACTGATGTCATGTCCATTGAATCCGTCTCAAAAGGCAAATTGCGAACCTTTATCCACGTGTACCTTCTTGAGACATCACGAAGTTGCACAGCAACACCAGGTTTATGTACATGCTGCGTTCCTGGTACTTTTCCACGATCATCTCGTAAACCCTGGTAGCACCAAACTTCACAAAAATTCGTTAAAGTCCATTCATGGCCACCCCAGACAACATGTCATTCTCTATACCATAAGTTCTCTTAATATGTCAGGCTGAAGCACGTCCATATTCTCTGCAGTCACTGCCCCATGGATCAAGTCCACACAACCGTGTTGACCCTCTTCCGACCACCCAGCGCCATTTGCAAATCCAAGCTTTTGCCAAACGCTACCAGGGGAGACAGCACATGTCCGCTCACCAGCAAGGCTGAGCGACGAATGTGTACAATTCAAAGTTTTTAAGCTACTGTGTTTACGTTGCTCCAGGCTACTTTTACACTCAGGATAACAGGCCTTGAGAACCTGAGGTTGTAATATGGTAGCCTGTCCGAGATTTTTTTTTTTTTATATTTTATTAATCAATACAGTGATAATACAAAAAAGAAACATGACGGTACAACACCAAGTACCTCATAATTCAAAACAATATAATTATCTTAAGACTAATGTATAAACATAACCTAAGGATGTCCTCAAAGTAAACAGAAAAATCCACCTAAATATGTAAGTGCCATGATGCGGACACTTACCCTACAGAAATATGAACACATTGGACAATATGTACAGAGACATTGAACACAGCTACCTACATAATAAAATAAAACAATACAATACTTGTGACATAGTTACATCAACCTTACAAATATAACATCGTTCATGTTTTGTATATATAATTATACTATGGCGTCAAACCATGTTAATACCACATCAAGGACTTTAAAAATACTAACGATACTAATCACAATGAAGACAAACGATATACGGTTCACAGCTTTCACCATCAACCTAAATAGAAAACTAAACCTAACAATGTAAGATCCATGAAGCTTTACCCTACACCGTATATAATCAACAAATTAACCATGTTATGGAACACCTGTAACCTGTCGTCCTATGGACTGAGACACGCACATTTACGCCAATTCACACTGAGGCTAAAATAGCACAAAACACTCACTTGAGTACAAAAACACCCAACCTCACCATAAACACCTGTCTTCCCTAATACTCCAAACTATAACCATTAAGCCAATAATTACGTGCGACCAACAAAAGTACAACATAATGATCGTTCTAAGTCGCATAAGTCCAAGACCTGTTTAGACATGTGATTGCAAAACATGCATCATCACCACACATTACAATATATGTCCACCTGTCCTCCTACCACTGTCTGCTAGACGACACGTGTTGACGCCCTATCATGTGACACCGAGAGAATGTACATAACCCTAGCCATGTCACCCGCCGTATCCCCTGTCATGACACTCCTGACCATACCCCCTTTTCGACCAGCCCTTTAATGAGGTACCTCCCCATCCCCCCTCACCCCCCAACAGAATACCTATCGTCAATTCCCTATAACCCTGAGAGAAAGCTTTACACCATGTCCCGCATATATAGCCTGATTTCTACACTTGACCTATATACCTGCTGCCAACGGGTCGGATACGCCGTGCTCCGGACCTCCGCATTACCCACAAAATATGTATGTACTCGCCACCAAGTGAGACTACCTCCCCACCAACGTCCTCTGGAAAAGCCCCCGTCCAAACACAAAGCCCTCATGGTCATCAAGTCCCCGCTCCACCCTCCTTAATACCCCACTAAATCTCCCTGACCCCCACCAACGTATCACAGAAATACAGGTATGATACGCGGTCCAGGACCCCACATGATCCACACAACCCATCCCTAATAATGCTCATTCTAAACAACTGTGCACTCGTCACTAAAATACCCAATAAAACCTATAACCTGTTTCACGCACTCTTGGTGGTATTCCCAACTTCTTCATCCAACGCCACGTTAACCTCCAATTATACATAGGATAAATACCTGCACCCTGCCACACCTCCATTCCCCACTCTATCCAACACGCCTCACTTTAACCCTCCCAGGTTCCCTAACAACAAGGAGGAACCTCAGCATAGCCTCACATCTCAACAGATCCCTACCCCGCCACCACCTACGTACCTCCTGTATGACCCCATTCACCCTCCTGCCCCCTGTACCCCCACCTACCACATATTCTTGCTTAACAAAAATACTTTGAAGCCTGTTACGTAGCGGTATCAACCCCATCCCCAACCCCCGTAGTCCCCTACCTCCCTACCTAACCAATGCCTCCCATGATTCCAAATATAACGAAAAACCCTCCCAAGCAACCTTTTACATCACACTCCCGGAGAGGATATACGGCAGCAACAAACCATAATTTGCTATATACTAAAATATTTACCACCACCGCCCGTTGCAACAGTGTTACTTCTGTAGACCTAATGCCTCCCAACCTATCTATAGCTCTGTCCACCACCGCCACCGAATTCAATTATCTTGCCAATTCCCTATCATTACTGAATATCACCCCGCAAATTTTAATCCTATCGACGCACTTCCAACCGCCCCTACTGTCCAACGTCCCTCCCACCCATGCACCTACTTCCAACAAACTTGACTTACCCCTATTTACCCTCATACCTGTCGCTTCCCCAAAAATACCCACAATCCTATTCACATGTAATAAGCCCTCACTACTACCCACCAGGACGGTTGTATCATCGACATATCCCACTATACCCGACTCACAACCCCTACCCACCTCCCCATCCCAAACCCCTTCCCTAACCATTCTATAGAAAGGGTCCTGCATACACCCAACCCTGCCGCAAACCCCTTTCATAACTCACCTGAACCCCCAACTTCCCATTTACCTGGACCCTTGCCAAAGCCCGGTCATATAAAGTTCTAACCCACCCCACGATTTCTTCCCCAAACCAAAACCCCAACAAAACCCCAAACAAAAATTCCCTATCTACGCTATCGTATGCAGTCTCCCCTCCTCCCCTCTTGTTATCCACAAACTCCCTAATCCTCCTATGCCCAGTCCTTATGCATCGCCCCGGCACACCATGTTGCCCATCATCTAAAACCTTCTCCAACACCCTCTTTATTCGATTCGCCAGAATTTTCGCAAAGATCTTATAATCCGAGCATAACAACGTTATAGCTCTATATCCCTTCATCCTCTCACCGTCCTTCCCCTTCGGTACCATCACTACCACCCCTGTCCTATGCTCTTCCTCCATATATCCCCTATCCTTCATTTGATTAAAGTTCTGCACTAAAACATCCTTTAACACCTCCCAATGTAACACATAAAAATCTCCTGGTAAGCCATCCACCCCAGGTGTCTTTCCTAACCTTAATCCCTGCACCGCCTGCCATACTTCCGCCTCTGATATACGTCCTCCTAACCCCTTCCTATCCTCCTCCCCCAGACGTTCCTGTATCCCCTCCAAAATGATCCTTCGACTTGCCTCACTCCCAACCACTCTCCTAAACTTTTCCTGAAACCAACATCCCGCATACCCACACATGCCATCAGTTGTACTTAACACCTGCCCTTTCTGATACCCTCCCAGGTCTTCTTCAACCTTCAATGACGAGATAATCATACCCTTCCTCCTTTTCCTAAACCTCCTCAAAACAGTGCCCGAGGGCCTATCTCCCCATAAAACCTCTTCTAATTGACACCTGACCCTGACCGCATGGAATCTATCATTTTGTATGTCCCTTAACCTCCCACGTAGCATACTAATTTCTGCCTGATGCCCCCCTCCTCCCCCTCCCCCTACATAACAAGACCTAAGCTGACTTTCTAAGTAACGTTGCAAACCATACCTATAACCCACCTCCTCCACTCCGGCCCTCCTATAATAATCCCTCACCGCCTCCTTCGCCTGTGAAGACCACCACCGCACCTCATCCCTCATCCCTCTGCCCCTTCCCCACACCCTTCCCCACCAGTCCGCAAAAGCATCCCTATCCCCATCCCTCTGTAACAAACGAACATTCAATTTCCAATGACCTGGATATATCTTGACAGCCCCAACCCAGCTCAACACCGCCACTACACCACGGTGATCAGAGAACCCAACATCGAGAAGACGCACGTCTCCTACTCTTATACTGACGCTACATAAACCCTATCTAGTCGTGCGGCATATCCTCTCCTAAAAAAAGTATGCTCCACCAAAGCATCCCTTCCCACAACCACATCCTTGACTCCCACCGCCCCCAACACATCCCTCAAAACTGCAAGTTCACATCCCGAGCCTCGAGGCTCTACATCACGCTTCCGAATAATACAGTTCCAATCACCAGCTATTATTACCACCTCAGGCAAGCCCCTTAAAGCATAAACTAAAAAATCACGCACAAAAGCTTCCTTCACACTCCTTACATTGGTAGCAGGCATATAAACCCCAATAAAACTAACAGGTATGTCTCCCCATACCCCATCAACCCTCACAATCCTCCCATCCCCCACCTCCTCCCAAGACCTCATACTAAAAGGGCTGGACTCCCTAATGCCCACCAACACCCCACCCTTGAGATTCACTGTACTCTCCGTGTATAAAGTATAACCCTTTAGCAACAATTCCCTAACACACTTAAAATTGTGTTCCTGTAAGAAACATACGTCAATCCCCTCTCTCCTTAAAGTTGCTTCCACCCATAACCATTTAACCTCTGCCCGAAGCCATTAACGTTCATACAGAGACACTTGAAGGTTTCATTGGAGGCTTCCAACGATGCTTCACCAATCTAGACCCACCTAGCTTCATCACTAGTCCTCCCCCACCATAACCCCCTCCCTCCCCGCCCATGACTTTACCCTTAACCCCGCCTTTCCCGCCCTTAGCCACATCCGCCCATACTTTCTTGCTGGTTCTCTGAGCTGGCGTCAACAAGTCATCCTCCACTGATCCACTGGATCTCTTGCGGGATCCCTCCGCTACCTCCATGACCTCACCTGCTTCCTCACCACTCACATCCGACACGCCCCTATGTACCTCTGCCTCAACCACACACACCTGCACCTGATCATCCATACCATCACCTGCCTCCTTACTTACACGCCCATTCAGCACTTCACCCGGCCTTTCCACCATCTCCGGTAAGGTACCCTCCACATAGTCGTCCGCCACCGGCGCCGGGCTATCTAGCATCCTCTGCAAATCTTCCAAGAGAGGTCCAGATAAGTTAACCAATACTTCATCCTCTCCCCGCACCTCACGATCCCGGGAGCCACAGTCCTCCTCCGGCTGTGTCACCGGTGGCAGTGATACAACCACCTCCGCCTCTTCCTCCACGACGTCGCTCCACTTGCCAGTACTAATCAGCTCACCCGTAGCTGCTGGCTCCTGTTGATGTACGGCCTCATCCATCAATGTTGTTTCCCCTTGTTCCTGCATCGTGGCACCATGTTGTCGCTGGGTTGTTGTCCCCCGTCGGTCACACGCCATAGCCATACACGTTCGCACCTGCCCCACGTACGTAACATATACTTGCGTACGGAAGTCCGGCAGGAGAACATACGATGGTATAGGTCTCCTCAATGTCATCTTGAGACTGACCGATCCTTCCGGCATACCAGCATAGGCCCCCTGGGTCCATCTCCCGATGTTAGCTGCATGTATCACACCATATGCCTGAAAGACCCTCTTCACATCATCTGCATCGGCCTCAAATGGCAAATTACATACTCTGATCCAAACATACGTAGCCGACACGTCCCGTAACCTCACCTCCAAGCCTTCACTAACGACCATTCGCTTGTCCTGATAAGCGTCAACCACTCGTTCATATGCTCCACTGGTCACAAATTTCACAAATACCCTAGTGGCTCCATTTAGCGCTACGCCATATAAATCTTCCGTGGGTATTCCATAAGCGTCTCGAATTATGGCAGGCAATAATACTTCTGCATTGGACGGGTAGATAGCTCCTACCAGCACTTCAATACACACAGTGTTTATCCGCCTCCGGTACGTCGCCGCCATATTGAAACTAATGGTTGTGGCCACTGTCCACCAGAGACCCTTGCCAGCACACCTGCTCGCGACCAAGGTCGGGCAGCGAATTCTCGAGAGTTGGAGCTGGACTTACAGCAGGAGCTGAGCCTAGAGTTGAAGCTGGAGCAGGAGCTAGTCTTGTATCATTTAGATAGCTTGCTATCTGCCATTGCGTAAGCTTTGACAATGCTTCATGAATCGTGTGTGTCATCTTTGCATTTGCTTCGCTATGGTCAGCCTTGCTATTGTGTGAGTATTCCACAGTTGGCTTTGATATTGAGGTCAGCCTTGCTATTGTGTGTGTGTATTCTGCAGTTGGCTTTGCTATTGTGTGTCAGCCTTGTTATTGTGTGAGTATTCTGCAGTCATAACGTGTATAGTGGCTTGAGCGTGTTGCAAACAGCATGTTACGTTGGGGTTAATGCTACTTATCCGAGTCAGGCGATTAGTGTCTGAGTTCACTCTACAAAACCTGCACAAATTCTCTCTACAGAGTTGTTGGCGAATTGCTTGTTCTCTTGGTATTGACTATTAACGAACCCTCACCGCTGCGCAGCTGCATGATATTATAAGGGCTAAATTAAAATCTGAAACTATGGCATATCAGAATTACGTTTCTCTCTCTACAGGAGCAGTTAATCGTAGATCTCCATTAAAGTATCTGCAGAATAATGGGAGAGACAAAACTCATGAGCAAAACCAGCAGTCTCGTGAAGTCACAGGTGTGGGTTTGTCTACAGGCGAGTCCACTTCATTGGCGCTTGAGTTTGCCAGACTCAATCTTGAACAAACTAAAGAGCAGCGTGCATTTCCTAAGGAGGAGTTTGATAGAGAGAAGGAGAGGAGGCAATTCAAACTGACTGTAGATGACTTCTGTTTGCAAAGGGCAGTACATTTTGTTCCTCGTTTTGTTGAAGCAGAGCCTGAACAGTTTTTCGAAGCATTTGAAAATCATGCTCGAGCTTTAACGTGGCCTGAGGTTCATTGGTTAGCATTGGTGCATAGTGCGTTGTTTGGTAAGTGTGAGGGAAAAGTCCATAGATAGGAGTAATGAAATTGTGAATGTCTTTATAGTTATAGTTGTGGTAGTCTGCTCGTTAAGGTAGGGTGAGTGTCTTGCTCCCGCTATCCCCCCCCCTTCCTCTTTCCACCTGGTGAGAGGTGAAGTGCTAGGCTTCAGCCGGGAGATTTGTCACTTGACTGACCACTCCCGACTCCACTGTGAGTATTCATAGCTACTCCATCTTATTTTATGTTTAGAGCTTCACTCGTTATTTTTTGTTTTGAGCTTCACTCATTGTTTTGGGAACTTAATTCTGCTCTGCCCTGCCTTGGCTTATGGTACAGTAAATTGTTTCAGTCTCACCATTTCTTTTAAATTCCTTATGCCTACTATGTGAATGAATATTAGAGTTGTGAGTAATTGTCTTTTGATTTCTTGCCCAGCCTTCTGAATCAGCTCGGGTCATCTGGCTCCAAACTGAGTGGATGGCTGGAATTCTCTCAAAGTGAGAAGCAGAGACTTAACCTCCAACTAACAAGTGGATGTGGAAACTGATTGATTTGGGAAACATCCGTCAACAGAGTGGGTGTTGACATTCATCGATTCATCATCAGCACGGAGTCGAGAAAACTATTCATAGCTGCAGTGTCAAGAACATCGACACGTACATTAACCAACGTTCGTCTGTACATAAATAGCTTTGGATCAGTTTTTATTTTTCTATTTCATTTTTCATTTTCTTTAAGATAGGATTGTTATTCATATTTAAGTATTTATTTTAATTTCTTTCTATTAAAATAAAGTTTATTTTTATAGTTATTGTCTTTCTCTTATAATTTTCCTAAGAAGGATTGGCTACAACCTTCAAGTGGCGACCTTGACAGGATGGAGGAATATAAGTTTTGTTTAAATACGGATATGAGTTTAGGAATGACGGGGACAGATCTTAACTTTTATTACTGCGAAGATTCGAGAAAAAGGAGTGAGAATTGAGAGAAGACAATAAGGAGAGAGAGAAGAATGAGAGTCAGTTAGAGAGGGAAGACAAAAATGAACGTGATAGACTTGATCGTGAGGAGAGAGAGCTCAAGTACTTGAACAGCAAGCTAGAGAACGTGAGGAACAAGTTAGAGAGAACTAGAGGAAAGAGCAAAATCTAGAGAACATGAGGAACGAACTAGAGAGAACGAATTAAGGGAGATCGTGAAGTAGAGAAAGCTCACCTGGAATTAGAGAATAAAAAATTAGCTTTTACGCAACAGAAACTGAATGAAGGCGTAATGGAACATGCCACGAGTATATATTCCCACACCAAATTTACCACCCTTCACAGAGGGGGAAGACATTACGTCTTATATCAGTAGATTTGAAAGCATAACTACCCACTGTGAATAGCCATTTGATTCTAGGTTGGGCATTGTTATTCTCAGGGACTGCTTTGAATATTTATGCAACTTTGTCACATATCATTTGTGACTACACCTTGTCAAATTTAAAGAAGGCAATTTTAAAGGCTTACCAGAAAACCACAAACTCTTATGGGAATGCTGCATTACAACATGGTCAGAACTTCCAGCACTTAGATTACTCTTTCGTTTGTTCGATTTTTGGATAGTGTGCTGGAATTGATCACGATTATGAATCTCTTAGAGATTTCATGGTTGCCGACCAGTTCCTACGGCTCTGCCCCACCAGATACGAACCTTCATTAGAGAACGTAATCTGATTAAGGCTGCGGAAGTTGCTGAGGCTGCTGACTTGTATGCGGAAGCCCATAATTCCTATAAAGACCTAAAGGGATCGATCCCTAAGAGCAAAAATGCACTGGATGTTAGGAAGACTGAAACTCAAGTAGAGGGAGAACAAAAATCATTTATTCCAGTTTGTCATGTATGTGGTGGGAAAGGACATAAACGCCCCGATTGCCCTTCGAAAATAGTCCACAAGGTTGGTAGATGTTTCAAAGACTGTAATGACCCAGCACTCTTCTGTGAGGGAACAGTTAATGGTATCAAAATATTACGGGACACTTGATGCACATGTATCTCCGATAAACTGTTCCCAAATCTTAAACCCACTCATTCCTCCATTATTCTTTCAGACTACTTGGGCAGTACGGACAAGTTTCCCTCCATGCGTTGTTACCTCAGATCCAAATGGTTCACAGGTTGGACTAATGCGGTACTAGCACCGATCACAACTTGCTCTATAATAATAGGTAACGTTAAAGGTGCCTGTCATCCTTTGGAAACCGATCTTTCGTCACCACTCGTAGACGCAAGTTTTTCAGCTCAGCCTCCTCCCAAAGTAGATAAACTTGTCAGTTCTGGTGCGGAATCTCCCATATCTCATAGTAATGGTCATTTGCAGGTTGAACAGATGATACTGCTCTCAGAATCGAGATGGCAGGATCACCTGTTCACTTGGTAGATGACAGTAAAGATACCACCTCCAACACTATACTATAGGAAAATTATAATAGAAAAAACAATAATAACTATAAAAATAAACACAATTTTAATAGAAAGAAATGCAAATAATAAATACTTAAATATGAATATAACAATCCTATCTTAAAGAAAATGAAAAATGAAATAAAAAATAAAAACTGATCCAAAGCTATTTATGTACAGATGGACGTTGCTTAATGTACGTGTCGATCTTCTTAACACTGCAGCTATGAATAGTTTTGGATTTTTATAGTTATTGTCTTTTTCTATTATAATTTTTCTAAGAAGGATTGGCTACAACCTTCACAGTAAGGCATAGGAGTTTACGTCATTACTCAGTAATGATTTTGGTATCTATTGTTCTTGGGGCTTATCAATGTATTCCTGCCAAGTGGTGTCGCTGATTTTGATAATCTGGTGCAGCTTATCTTGGTGGACAACCTGCTGGAGTCTGTTGGTCCACAGGTTCGAGTCTTCTCTCAAGATCATTCATTGGCTACTGCATTGGAAGCAGCCAGGTTAGCTGATACTTTTGAAACTAACCGCTATTTGTCCCGAGCGGTCTTATCTCTTTCCTCAACAGCCTGGTACAAACAGAGTTCGTCAAAGAAGAGTTCCTGAGTGGAGAACGAAATGTCAAGATGAGGTGAATCTCGACGGCAGCCAACTAAATCACCTGGCGAGCAACATTACTTCACTCATGGTCAACCTAGTGAGCAACCTCAAACTACTCAACATGGTGATTCAAGGCGACAGTATCCAGAGTGGCGTAAGCCACAAAATCAGCAAGGAGCCAAAGTTAAAGCTGAGGTGGTATGGTTTCTTTGTAATAAACCCAGCCACAACAGGCTCAATTACCCAAATAACCCCCAGTCATTAGGGAAAATTTATAATGTCCCTAGTAATATGACTCAGAAAGAAGTATAGAAGGGGATGGCCTCCTTCTATAGCAATTGTCAAATATCCATTCAGGAAAATTCAAAGAAAATGAAGTTAGAACCTTTGGGGATGCTGGAGCATATTGCTCACTTATAAGAGAGGAAATACTTCCTTTTTCTGAACAAACCTCATTGCAGTCCTCAGTTCTGTTAGAAGCTTTTGGAGGAGCAGTATTTTCTGTCTCTTTACATAAAATATATGTGCAGAGTAAATACTACACTGGGTATTTGACTGTGGGTTTTATGATGGATTTCCTATGAAAAATGCCATGTTATTAGTGGGTAATAACATTGAGTCTACTAAATGTACTGAACCAATAATGACTAATTCTTCCCCGATGTTGGTCATAACTCGGGCAAAATCCCATGCCCATGGGACTGGCCTTTTGGGAGGAACAGCGAAAAGACCCTTCATTGAATTTCGATTTTAAGGCAGCCATGGGTAAATCCCCTTCAGATCACGCAGTCAAATATATAAATAAAAATGATTACTTAGTCTGCACTGAAACTGGTAAGGAGGTGGAGGGAAGACAGCAGACAGATAGATTAGTAGTTCCCAAAAATTTAGATCCCAAATATTAAATATAGCCCATAACTCTTCTTTAGGAGGCCATTTGGGAATTACCAAAACTATGTATAGAATATTAAAAGAATTCTTTTGGCCAAAGTTAAGGCAAGATGTAAAGAATCATATCCGCTGTTGTCCAGAATGTCAGCAAGTAGGGAAACCTGGACACCCCATTAAACCTGCACCTCTCCATCCCATTCCCACTAATGAAGAACCTTTTTCAGAATTAATAATAGATTGTAGTCGCAGCCCAACCTTGGCAGAGAAGGGTGTGCTTTCTGGGTCTCCTGATGGTAGTATCATACAACAGTGTTGCCCGCAACATGGCTGCCAGTTACAGGCGACGTGTCAACACCATTTGTATTGAGTTTTTGCAGGGAGCTGTTTACCCTAGTACGGCTGATGTTCTGCTGCCCTTAATAATTAGGGACACTTATGGGATCCCAGTTGCTGATCTGTATGGGGTTTCCCTAATGGTGACATGAGGATCTTTGTAAAGTTTTCAAGCACTGGTGCTTACGAGGCAATTGTGGACACATATCAGGAACGGAGGATTGTGGTTCAAACTGGCTTGGAGGTATGTCTATGAGATGTATCCATGCATTATTCTTGGATACGAATTAGGAATACTCCGTTTGAAGCTGATGAAGTGGATGTGCGGAAGGTTTTTGGACAGTTTGGAGTTATTCATGCTGCTACTGTGGGGCATTGGGCCCAGGGTGTGTATGCAGGGCTGCCGGAGGGCTCTTTTGTCCTTAAAATGACTCTGCGACAGCAGATTCCATCGTTTGTCTTCATGGAAGCCTTTAAAACCCAGGTGTACGTTACGTACCCTTGGCAGATATGCACCTGTCGGCTCTGTGGGTCCCCAGGACATATGGCGGTGATGTGTGAGAAATGACAGGACCTGCCGCGATGGGCCTCGGATGATCGAACAGCTGCTGCTGATCAGATGGGCAGGAGAGCGTGGTACAGCGAGTGGAGCTGGATGTGTCAGAGGCTGCAGGAGTTGAGACGAGCAGTGGGAAATGGAGCGACGAAGTTCCTGAGGAAGTGCTCGTGCAGACTTTATCTATGGATATGCAGGCCCCGACTCAGGAGTCGGCGCTGAATAATTCTGAAGGGGATGTTGTTGGCGAGGAGGTGGGATTGGTGGATCCTACTTTCGAGGACCTTCACGGATGCTCGATAGTCTAACGATGGTGGCATATTGCCTGAGGAGGTGGTGCCTGAGGCGGATGAGTTATGAATTGGATGTGTTGATGGTGTTGAGGTTAATAAGCCTTCCAGGGTAACGCATGTGGTAATGGAGGTCGAGGTGCATCAGGCTGAAGGGGATGATGTAATGGTTTGCACGGGTGCATCCCGTAAAAGACCTAGTGAGGTGGCTGGTGATGATGTTTTAATGCCTGGTCAGAGGTCTGGTAAAAAGGCCTGGGCAGACATGGCGAAGGGGGGGAAGGGGGCATTGTTAGGTCGGAATGGAGGGTTTGGAAAAAATAGTAGTGCAAGTGGAAGTTCTGTCCTACTGGGAGGGCATAGGGTGCAGAAGCAGAGAGGAAAACCCCCTTTATAGTTTTTAAGTTTCTGAATATGAATGTTAATGGCTTCCGTGCGGAGGTCAAGAAGAGATGGGTTGAAGTGACTTTACGACAACTACGTGTTGATGTATGCTGCCTTCAGGAGCATAATTTCAGGTGTGGAAGGGACTTGAGTCTGAATGGTTTTGTCACATATACGGGAAGTGCAATGAATTTCAAAGAGGGGGGGGTTACTGTTGGGGTCAGGGAAACCAGCCCTTTTACGTTAAAGTCTTGGGGGGGAGGGCAGGATTGTTCGAGTTGATGGGGTTTGTGGGGATATTCAGGTATGTTTTATCAGGGTTTACATGCCTGCTGTGAATAGTCGTCTTGTTAAGGAAGATTTTGTTCTTAATGAGTTGGTTTATTTTCTGGGGAGGGAATTTTGTAGAACATACTTTTGTCAGGAGAGGTTACGCTGCTAGATTAGATAGAATATATGTGTCTTGTGTGGATGTTGGATTTTCGGATCACAGGGACGTTTTGGCTTGTTTATCATGGGAAGGTGTGGTATGTATGTATTCTAGTTATTGGAAGCTGAACACTAGATTGTGGCAAAGCCCGGATCATTGTGGGGTTTTCGCAGAGTGGTGGGGGAGGGTATGGGAGGAGGGTCAGGGTGTTGAGGACATTGTTGGGTGGTGCAATGGGATAGGTAAAGTTGCAATTTGTGATTTTTATACAAGAATGGGGAGGGAAGAGGCGCGAATGAGGCTGGGCATGCAAAAGTATTTGGAGGGGAATCTGAGGGCATGCTATGGAAGGGGAGGGGGTGGGTATCCGCAGGAGGAGATTGCAACCTTACACGAACGGTTGCGGGAGATTCAGGAGGAAGCGTTTCATGCCATTCGAATACAGGCGGGGTTGGATGATGTACTGTGGGGAGATAAGGCCTCAGCATATGTGTTGCAAAATTTAGGTGCCGTAGGAGAGATATGACAATTATGTCTATGAAAGTCAATAGACAGTTAGATTGGTACCGGATAGGCCAGCTGTTGTGGACAATGGAGGGTATCAGTGGATATGTGGATGTTTGGTTCCAGGAGAAGTTATGTCAGGTGGATTATGATCTGGTAGCAAGTGGAATAGTCCTAGAGGGTATTGTCTTGAGAATTAGTGATGAGGATTGTATGGGCATGGAGGGGATGATCACTGAGGAGGTGTTGAAGGCGATACAGGGTCAGAGGTTAAGGAAATCGCCAGGAATAGATGGGATCCCTGGCGATTTTTATGTTGCTCATTGGGAGGTTTTGAGGGAGATGCTAGTTCGGTCTTCAATAGCATGAAATCTGGGGGCGATATGGGGGAAGATCAACGTACTGGGATTGTGGTGCTTGTACCCAAGAGACGACATAGCGAGTCTTTGGGAGCGTATCGTGCAATAACGTTGCTTTCTTCAGACTACAAGATTTTTGCGCGAGTGTTGGCGAATCGGATGAAGGTAGTTTTATGTCACATACTAGAGGGTGGGCAGTATGGTGTTCCCGGACATAGTATGTGGGCAGGGCATAGGAGAATTAGGAGTTTTGTGGAGGGTTGAACAGGGGGATGAGTCGTAGGGCTGGACTGGGAAACAGTTTATGATCATGTCAACAGGGATGTCTTGCAGGAGATACTTAGAAGGCAGGGGTTTGGTGATGAAATAGTGGGATGGGTAAGGACATTTTATGCGGAGGTTCAGGTGCAAGTACAGGTAAATAGGAGGGTGGGGGTAATGGTGGGTATGGAGCGGGGGCTGCGACAGGGGTGTCCCCTGTCGCAGCTCCTGTTTGCATGCTTGCAGGACCCCTTTTATCGGTTGGTGTCTGAGGGTGTCCAGGAAGCGGGTGAGGACAGTGATTGGGCACCAGGGATCATTGGGTATGTTGATGATACATCCATTTTGGTAGGAAGTGAGGAGGGGTTGAGTGTTATCAATAGGATGATAGAAGTTTTTGGGTTAGCTTCTGGCATGACGGTTAATAGGGAAAAATCACATTTATTGGAGGTGGGGTCTTGGGTAGGGGAAACGTTGGGGCATAGGTATGGGTGGGTCACTGTAAATAGACTTAAGATTTGTGGGGTAACCTTTTGCAATGAAGCTAGCGTAGCACGTGAAATTAATTCCTCTACGGTTGTGGAAGGGGCTTTGAGTAGGATGGCGGGTTGGAGAGCGGGGGATTTTACATTATTGCAACGAGCGGTGGTTATTAATATGTTGGTATATAGCAAACTTTGGCATGTGGCCATGGTATATCCTCTCATGGAGAGGGATGTACTGCGGCTGCAGGCTACAGTCTTGCGATTCCTTTGGGGATTTGGTAAGCACTGGTTAAAGAAGGAGGTGCTGATGACAAGGGTGGAATTAGGGGGATTGGGGTTAATACCTTTGGGTAGGAGGTTGCAGGGTATTTTCATTAAGCAGGAATTTGTGGTGAGGGGAGGGGTGCATGGAGCAAAGGTAGATAGGATAATGAGGGAGTTACAGAGGCGGTGGAGTGGGCGGGAACTGCTGAGATGTGAGGCGATATTGCGAGTTCTGTTAGTGGCGCGTGAGCCGGGTGGGATTAGGGTTAGTAAGCTGGATAGGGTAGGGATGGAAAAGGGGGAGGTATTGGGTGTGGAAACTTTCCCAATGTATGATTGGCGAAAGGTGTGTTTTTTTTAGGAGATTACAGTTGCCATCTAGGGTACGTGAGACTGGGTTTCGGTTTTTGCATGGCATCTTGGCCTCTAAACCTCTCCTGTTTGTTATGGGTTTGGCAAGGGAGGGCAGCTGTACCAGATGTGGGATGCCTGATACAGCGTATCATGCTGTGTATTTTTGCGGGTGCCTGGGAAGGGTTAAGGAATGGTTTGGCCAAGTTCTACGTATGGGGGGGGTGTTATGACCTTGCGGGCTTTAAGCTTAGATGTGGGGGATTTACAGACGACATTCGACGTGCGGTCATGTATCTTGTTTTAGATTTTTTGCATGTGTCATGGGGCATGAGGGAGGTTAGGAGTGAGGTAAAGATAAGGGCTCTGGCCCTTATCGTATTTTTCCTGAGGGTATCGTCCCACGATGGGTCTTTGTTGGGGTAGCAAGATGAGGAAACTTGAGGGGGCTGGTTTCCCAGAGGGGGTTGTGTGTGTGTGTTGGTAGGTGTGTGCGGTCTTGGGTTGGGGTTGGGTGGGGGGTGGTAGGTGTGGGGTGGTAATGGGTTTGGGAGAGTTGTGCATCTGTTTTTTGACTTATGACCTTTTTTATGCTGGGGCATAGGGGGGGTTGTTTATGACTTTGACGGGTGAGTGATTGGTATTGCTTTTTGACTTGGACTTTGGGATGGGTTTTTGTTTTTCATGGTATGATTAGGGGTTTCCCTCTCTGCTTCAGTTATGAGGTTAGGGTGGTGGTTAGGGTTCCCTGTTCAACATTGTGTGGGACCGATCTCAGGTAGGGTTTATAATATTTTACTTGTGAATTCATGTGCAGTGATAATTTTCATTTCATGTGCTTAGGTACAATATTGTGCTTTACGAATATAAGTGTACCTGTGTATTTCATATATCTTGTGTGACGTGTATATCTTCAGATGTAATATGTCAGGGTTCTATTTGTATTCCCTAACTTTTAGTTTTTGGGAGATGGGGGCAGATGCTTCCTAAGAGGGGGGATACTGAAAAACCGTCTGAGGGTGTTTTTTTTTTTTTTGTAAGCCTGTTTAAATTAATCTTTGGAGGGGTATTGTAATGTGTCATATATATGAAACATGGTTAATTGTAATTTTGTGGAATGCTGCGTGGGTGGCTATTAGGCCTTATGTTTAATAATGTTTAAAAGGTTTGTTGTTTTGTCCTTTGTGGTACCGTGTTTTTTTCGGAGTTGTGGAATTTAGTCTCATTGTTTTATTTAGTATATCCTTATACATGTAGTAATTTATTTGGGTCATGATTTCAAGTAAGTTGACGATAAAAAATACTTTTATGTAGTTCCTTGTTGGACCATTCTTATTGTATAAACATGTATCAGTCTACCGTACCCCAGCCATGGGGTTTTGATTTTAGTTGTAAGTTTGTAATCTGTATAATGTTCATAGGCTCTTATTTGTCATTTCATTGTAATATTAAAAAGAATAGGAGGGGGTGGGGGGTTTGGGATAGTTTTGATTTTACTTAGTTTCTATAGTCTGTAATGGTGTGGAAAATGTCAATGGTCACTTGTATTTTGTCTGTTACATAGTGATTTATGTATTTGTTGTATAAGGTCTCTTCTTATATAAGTACATTGTATATGTTGTACGAAGACTGAGGTGTTATATATTGTTAGAAGGGATGTCATAAGACATTATATTTTTGCTATGTTTCGGATCCATGTTTGTACTCCTGTATGGTTCTTAAATAAAATATAAAAAAAATAGATTGTGTAGTTCCACTACCTAAGTCTAAGTCTTGATATCAATATTTATTTACTATTATGGCAGAGGCAGTTCCTATGCAGTATAAACACCAAAACAATTCTTAAATAAACCAAACGAACTGAAACACCAGCCTATTGATACTGCTAACATAGCATCAAATCTCGCCAGTAAAATTCCAATTACCAATGCCTGGGCTAATGATTATCTAGATGGAAACTTCCCAACATCCCTCTATCTTACACCAACAGAGCCCACTGAGGTTACCATGATTAACTCTCTAGAAAATAAATCAGGAAATATAAGCCAAGTACCACCTCTACTGTACAAACAACCCAAGTACCACCACTACTGTACAAATGAGTGGCTCAAGTTCTTTCACCCACCATTGCATTACTCCTTAACAAATCACTAGAAACCAACATTTTCCCGGCATGACTCAAAATAGCAAACATTACGACAATACACAAAGGTGGTGACCCAACAGATGTAAACAACTAAAGGCCAATATCAAACTTGCCTTTATTTTCCAAAATCTTTGAGAAGCTCAAACACAAAGCATCATCAACCCCTGTGAGTTTGGCTTCAGGAGAAACAAAAGCACAAATGACGTAATACTAAAAATGCTAGAATGTAAGTTTAATTTTAACAACAATAGAATTGACTGGAAAAAGATGAACCAAGAACTATCAGACATATCCTGGGAATCAGACATGAGCGCCCTAAATCCTCACCAGTGCATAGAGAAGCTGAATATAGAAGCATATAACTTCTGTATTTAACACATACCACTGAGGAAGCCCAGAAGATTAGATGTAGAGACATTCCACGCCCAGCCATCGTGGTGTGCGGGTGTTTTGTGGAGACCCCTGGCAGACGTCTGGTGTTACCTCATTTATTGGTATTGGCGGAAGGGTATAGACGTCGTGTCAACACGATTGGCATTGAAGTGATACAGGGAGCAGTACATCAGTTTAATGTGGATGTGGTATTGCCGGCGATTCTACGAGACACTCTGGGTGTCGACCATTCAGAATTATATGGAATTTCGCTGAATGGAGTGAGACGGCTGTTCGTCAAATTTGCATAGTGGATAAGTATCAAGATCAACGATTAATGGTCATGCAGGGATTGGAGGTATGTGTGCGCGATATGTCAGCGACGTACAAATTGGATCAAATTGAGGAATCTTCCATTTGAGGCCGGTGAATGTGACATCAGAGAAGAATTGCAGCAGTATGGGGCAGTGCATGCCGTAACAATTCGCAGATGGATGAATGGACTATATGCGGGCATGTTAGAAGGAACGTATTCTGTCAAGATGACATTACGTAAACCCATACCATCGTATGTTCTAATGAAAGGATTCCGCACACAGGTGTATGTCACTTACGTTGGGCAGGTGAGAACCAGCCGGCTGTGTGCACAATCGGGCCATTTGGCAGTGGATTATCAATGTCAATGGACTGCGGAACGACCAGAAACCAGCTTTGGTGTACTACATCTGGATAGCAGTGAGCAACAGCAACCTGGAGCGGATAGTGAGGTGGTTGATGGTGAGCAGGAGGGCGTGGTACGGCGTGTGTGGAGTAATGAGGTGGATCGAGAGGAAGAGGTGCGTGGTAAGCAGGATAAGGAATTGACGATTGCACTGGAAGGTAGTAGTGAGGCATCTCTGGGTACGGAGCCTCAGGAGTGTCAGGTTGAGGCAGAACTTTTGGAAGATTAAACTCCTTTATATGAAGTGATCCTCTGATACTTAACGAGGTAACCGGTTGTGAACTTAGGGGGCAGAGGGAAGTCCCCGAGGCTTGTGGCGTAGAGCTGAGTACCCAGTCAGGGCTGGGGGGGATAGGCATTGAGCAGCAGAAGGAGGTTTCTGTTGTGGAAGTGGAGGTGCATAGAGTGAAGAAATGGAGGTTTTGGGTGATAAAGGTGGGGCGTGGAAAAGGTCGGGTGATGAATCGGATGATGATGTCTTGACAGCAGGACAGCGGACCGGTAAGAAGGTATGGTCCAAGGGGGTCCAGGGCAAGGGTACTAAAGGAAAGGACATTGGTTGTGGAAAAATTTCGAAGGGGAAGGGAAGAATAGGATGGGAAGCCTTATGTGATAGGAGATATGAGAACAGCGAAGCAGAAGGGAAAACCCCAATTGTATATTTCAGGTGTCTAACAATAAATGTGAATGGCCTAAGGAATGAGGTCAAAAGAGCTTGGGTCACTGTTACATTGATGAGATGGAGTGTGGATGTAGTATTTATACAGGAACACAATTATCGTAGAAGTAGTGAGATAGTGCTTAAAAGTTATACAGTCTATGCTTGTGATGCTGGGGCTTTGAAGGGAGGAGTTTTGGTGGGTATTAGAGAGGGTAGTCCCTTTCTTATGTCTACATGGGAAGCAGTGGGAGATAGAGTGGTACGGGTGAATGGGTTTGGGGAAGGAGGCAGGTTAGTTTTATTGGGGTATATATGCCGGCGGTAGCGAATAGGAGTGTTAAAGATGATTTTGTGTGTAATGATTTGACGTATGCCTTGCATAGTTTGCCCCATGTGGTTATTGTTGGAGGGGATTGGAATAGTGTGATCAGAATTAGGGATGTGGAGCCTAGGGGTGGGGGTTGTGTTTTGGGGTCCCTCAGGAATGTCTTGGGAGCTGTGAGCCTGGTGGACGTGGTAGGAGGAGGAAGGGAAATGGTGGAATTTACTTATGTTAGGAATAATTATGCTGCCAGGTTGGATAGAATTTACATGTCAAGATTAGTGGAGGTGAGGAAGGTGAATTGTATTGATGTGGGATTTTCGGATCATAGGGGACTTTTGTTCAAAGAGGATTGGGAGGGAGTCGTTCGTGTGTATAAGGGTTATTGGAAATTAAATGTCAGCTTATTGGTGAAGGAGGGATGGGAGGAGGTTTTTCAAGGGTGGTGGGAGGATTTGTGGAGGGAGGGTAGAGATGCAATTGAAGGGGTTGTGAAGTGGTGGACAGAGATAGGGAAAGTGGAAATATGGAAATTTTTTGAGAGGATAGGTAAGGAGGACGTCAGGCACCGTTTTGGATATCAAAGGTATCTGGAGGGCTTTTAGGGGAGTATCAGGGTGGGGCTTGGAATGGTAGGTATCTAGGTGAAGTGAGGGATATATGTAATAGGTTGAGAGATATTAAGGAAGAAAGATTTCAGGTTTTACGGGTTATAAGTGGTATGGAGGAGGTGTTATGGGGGAATAAGGTATCTAGGGTGGTCCTACGGAATTTCCAGAAGAGAAGGAAAAATATGCTGATCGAGTCATTGAAGGTAGAATTGGGGGGGGGGATCAGGAGGGGAGTTATTTGCGAACAACGGAAGGAATGGGGGGGTATGCTGAAAGATGGTTCAGGGATAAATATGCTTTTCAGGAGGGAAATCAAGGAGTGCAGGAGGGTGTTTTGGGGAGTATAGAAAGTTTATTAGGAGAAGGGGAGAGAAGCCTCTGTGAGGGGGAGATATCTCGGAGGATGAGGTATGGGAGGCAGTGAAAGGCTTGAGATTGGGGAAATCACTGGGATTTTTTTTTTACATTTTATTAGTTTAATATCTTATACATATATGCACATGACAGCATATCATAAACGGAATACAATCAAACAACAACAAATGACCACTGTCATCAACACATAATCCCAAGGATCCATCTGTACTAATAACTATACACATGAGAAATATTCCATTACTCTCCAATGCAAATCACATTTAGTACCATTCGTATTAAACCACCTAAACTAGGAAGAAACCAATAGGAACTTAAGTATAAACAAACTATAGCCATCCTATCATATTGGGAAAAATTTAATTACGTACCAATAGAATACCCAAACTCACAAAGAAACACATAACCCTTGGTATCGAAAAACACGATACTCGTTTGTTCAAACTATATTACAAATAAATTTGCCACCATTATGCCTTGTGATTGAGGAACCTTTACCGTATATTGAGGTGGACATGGCATATATACAGGCACATGACTAAACCTATCCACTAACTGATGTACAATCAAGAACCCTACCTACCCAACCACCACAACCTTAAGGTACCTATCTCAGAGGTGCACATATCACACAAATAACAACAAATACCTCTGTTCCCACCGCCAACAAAATTACCCAAGGCATCAAGCACACCACAAAAGCCCATCCATTAACACTCTAGACTTAAGCACAATACATTGCATCTGTATAATACAACACTAGTAGTTAAAATATCACAGAGAACTATTCGTCCCTGCAACAATTACAGTGTAAACCCCTATCGGGTAATTTTTATCTAACGTATAATCCGTATGTCCAACATGACACAAACTGATAGATCTTAACATGCTCAACCTAAGAAACTTACATCATAAACAGGAGCCAATATGTAACCCCTCTGTAAACAATTAACACATATCAATAGTAATATTACCTATGTACATTATATTTATTAATGTTATCCAATTATCAAAATCCATACCCTAGAGTAACACACCTTCATTCGTTATGCAACATAATCTCCGCTCATGCAAATAAGCTACATACATTTGGTCCGGATACACCAACCACTACATCGAATTTGGAACCAAACAGAAGCTATAAGATCCACCAAACACATGTACAGTACAATAATCATTACACTCCATGAATACATCCACAATATGTACTCATTACAGAAAATCCACGGAACACCCCATGCAAGTTTCAGTACCTTTCACCACTTATGAAGAAATAAAAATGTACTAAACAACTCTCTTAACCCCTCTCACACAGCTCGAGACCAGGCAAACCCTCGCCCTTCCCCAATACGTACTCACCACTATAATCAATCTAATCATCCCCAGTCCCCCATACACTCCCAAAACTCCATACGTAACACCCATACACTCCACCTACAAGTCCTCTGTCTTCCCCGATCCACCATCAGGAAAAATGTCATCCATCCCCCACCTTCTCCCTTCCCCACGCCCCCAACCTTGACACACCACTACCTGCTCACAAATATAGCTTACAAGCATACATTAACACCAAGTACCCCTAATGACCCAACCTGTCATCCCTCAAATCCTACCCCTGGTCAAGCCCCTTTAAACCCCAGCCCAACACCCCCATACACAAATTCCTGTACTCATTCATGAATGCTGATTCCCATTCCCCTCCATACACCTGCCTATTTCTACACTTTGTTCGGTACATACAAGCCGCCAAGGCCCTCACCTGTTCCCCGATTCCAACGTCCCGCAATCTCCATGACCCACACACGAAATCCACCAGACAATACCTGAGCCCTCTCCTCTCCCGACTACTCATCCCCCT